>JAGFNQ010010103.1:0-87916 GCA_024364735.1 Boesenbergia rotunda
AATTTCTTTTATTTCAGTCCCTCCGAGGGCCTGAAACAAAATTTTACAGCCTCTCCTATTGCCTGAAATCTAATGACATCATGCACTCTCAGGGCCTGATATCATGTAATGCATATCACCCTAAGCCTCCTCCAAAATTAAAATAGTAGAAAGAGTTTAACTTGATTAAAACTATATCTGATACCATATCAAAGAAGACAATCATACGTACATTCCTATTTCTCTTAGTTACCAATCTGTTGCTTCCTTTTTCTCCTTCGACAACCTATTTTGTTGCTTCCTTTTTCTCCTTCGACAACCTATTTTGTTGCTTCCTTTTTCTCCTTCGACAACCTATTTTCCTCAGGTGCTTTGGTGATGAATCGAGTTGTGCAAGGAAGCAATATATACGTACATTCGTGATCATTCGACTTGTGCAAATCATTTCACATATATATATTGGCTGAGAAAAATTCGACTGCTACCCATCCGAACCACAAATTAATATTTTATTGATAAAGTGGTTCGGTTGTCTCGAAACTGTGTCTGATAAAGTTATTCTTTGGCGGGAGGGGTATAAAAGTAACTTCACTATATGGGATGCGCCCTTTGGTATAATAGAAACCATGGTACTCATTTCGGTAATTACGAATAGTTGGATACGCCCTTTGGTAAATTGCCCTAAAATCATTAACAACATTGATAAAAAAGTTTTCAAAGTTTATGACTTTAAACATTGACACATATATAAAACTTATTTTAAAGATGTCAGAATTAGACATGGACACTATAAATATCTTCATTGCATATTCTTTTCTATTACATGTTAATTTTTTAAAAATCCAAATTTACTAGGTCCATTAATGAATTTCGATCAAAACCAATTAAAAAGCTTAGATTGAACTTATTTCATGGATTTCTGAAGTATTCTAAAGTTCAATTATATCTTTATTTATCTTTTTAAAAAATTACACCATAACTTAATTCATCAATTGTGGTGGTGGTAATGTAATTAAGTTACGATGTTGATTGTTTAAAATAAATATTGTAGTTGTTGTATACATGTAAAGGAGAGAGAAAATTTTAATTTAAGATAAAGAAATGGTTATAGGCAAATGAGAAAGTAAAAATAAAAAAATAACTTGACAGAGGGGTAAAATGAAAAAGAGATAGAACTTTTGGACATTTTCAAATTTCAAGATGCTTTTTGAAGAATCCTATATTTTGCTATTTGAGAAATTGTCTAATTTTTAAAGATAATAACAATAATTTTCAAATCATAACATTTTAAAAATTATCTTTTTTATTATATTTCAAAATACCTATTTATATATGAAATACTTGTATTTTTGTAAAATACTGCAAAACCAACAAGAAAAGGTATTCCATATAGTTATGCGTAATTGGTATCATTTGATTGCTAGGTTGTTACTTTTTTTTTATATATTTTAATGTTGTATCAAAATTTGAAAAAATAATGTTTTATACGAGGCCTAATTTTCGATTGTTTTTATCATATTATTTATTCAACTATATACAAAATTTTAATATTTTTTATATTTTTTATAGTTTTAATATATTTTTAAAATAGAATTCATAGATGATGGCCTGTTTAACATTGAAAATATAAAAGAATCATATACTATATTCAATTCATCAATTATGCTTACGACTCTAATGAAAATTTAAAGATACAAATATAAAAAAATTAAGAATATTTTCAAAAACTAAAAAAAGTGTAAGTTACCGATTCATTTTTCAAATTATTAAATTGTGTATTAATTTTTACAAATATCTTTTAGTTCTTCATCGTTTGCATTCTTCCGTCAACCTTTTTCTTCGACCAATTCCTTTGCTTTCTATTTGATTGACAACCATTTGAATAAACGATCGAAGTAGCCAAGATATCAGCTCAATTATATTTGATAAGTAGCGTTTAAAATCCTATTTGATAATCTGAAAAAAAACAAGATGTCCTATTTGAGATAAAAAATCATATTCGTTTTCTAAAAAAATATTTTTTGAAAAATTTCAATTGTACAAATAAATCAAATTAACTTTTGTAAAAGTAAATTTTATTCAAGTTGTATAGTGTAGACTTGTAGTAATAGAAAGGTGATTTATTTCTGCGATGTAATGCAAAATATACTATTTTTGTAAAAAGTCCTTGTAATTTCATTTTCAACACTATTAGTTTGATCTATTTTTAAAATCTCAATAAACTTTTTGAGTCTTCACAAAAGTGATGAGTCTTTATTCAGAAACTCTCAAAATCTCCTTCCACCGTCCGCACGCAATCAATCCATCCACGCGTCCTCCGGTCCCTCCTCTCTTTTTGATAATTCAATTATGGTTCAGTGTCAATTATGCAAAATATTTTTTTAAAAATGATATGCAGTAAAAATTTATAGTATAAAATTTAACAAGGATAACGTGACATTTCAATTATAGTGATTTTTGATGGATTTATTTTTTCTCAGGATATAATTTGGTTCGGGACGATAATCGAAGGCCGTCATCCGTGTCCATGCGACAATTAGATGTGTATATAAAAAGTGTCACGTCATTCCCGTTGGATTTCATGCTATAAATTTTCATTGCGTATCATTGCTCAATATTGTAAGCCCGATTTGAATCCGAACTAATCCCGACTTAGCCTAGGTGTAACCTGGCCGGGCCATGTGGCACCGCAGGGAGACAGGTCATTGACGGAAAGACCTCGACAGCCCAGCTGGCAAGGTAGGCCACTCGGGTCGGGATGCCCGAGTGGGAGACCAGCCTAATACGGTCTGAAGTTACCCCAATGAGAGATACCGAGTGTCGAACTTAAGGTCTTCTAGTCCACCTGCGGCCAGGGGCAATTCGCCACCCTACTGAGGTTCTAATCCTATGTTCTAGGGGTGAATCGGCCTGTCCGAGTCCGAGTACCTCAACGACTCAAATAATGCCTTTGTTTAATCTATAAGGCATTAACTGCATAGTAAAATCCTACTTGGGATATTGAAATACTAGACATGCTATAGATGTTACAAGATGTATTGAAATACAATTTATTATTATTTTTACTTGTGTCAGTATAATATAATGTCAAAATTGTATTATCCTAAATGGGATATGAAGGTTAAATTTTGAAATATATAGTTAGGTTCTTTTTTTCTTACTATTTTTATCTACTTTTTTTTCTTTCTTCTTTCCCTTCCAATTCTCCGCTGGCGCTATACATTGAAACACCGATATGATATCAAAATTAGTACGGTTTCAGGCAGACTTTGAAACTCTGACAGAGCTCAAGAATTTGTACCTTGCCCACAAGCCACAACATAATACAATAAAGCGATAGCACTACTTAGTTCAAGCAAGAATTATGGCCATGCCACAATGCAAGAATTAATTTACATGGAGAATCTAAAGATTAACAGAACATTTTTTTTTTGACGTGAAGACGGACATCTTAAAAAGTTATTTAATTAATTATACCTTTACCATGTTCATATCCATAAATTCAAGTTTACCTTTGATAGTCCGAATAAGTTCAAAGCTTGCGAATTTTTTATTCATTTTCATGAGCAGCAAGGTAGAGATAAAATTATTGTTTTTGCTTTACATTGACAGCGTATACAATGAAACTCCGAAAACTCATGATCTATGGTGCAACCAGGTTAGGTTCTTTCTGAGAGCTTTGATGAAAATTTCTATAGAGTGGCCCTTGTTCTTGTATTTAATTATTTTTATTTTTTAAAAATTGCTTTCAGCCACAATGAGAGAACTAGGATTCTTGAAGCTTTCAAGAATAATTCTGAAGTTAATACGATTTTCCTGTCTAAGATTTGTGAATTACTATCTTTATACTACATATTTTAGTGGCTTCTAAATATTCCTACACTAGATTATGAGGTTGAGGATCATATTATTGAACTAAATTTATCCAAGTAGTGAAATAATAGCTCATTATTTCTTTAAAACTTATGTGATTTTTGGATATCAAGTAGTCACTAATCAAGATGTTTTTATCTTTGTTTTTTTTACAGGTTGGTGACAACTCAATTGATATTCCAGAAGCCAATGTTATAATACATATTTCATCCCATGCTGGTTCACGACGTCAGGAAGCTCAACGTTTGGGTCGCATTCTTAGGGCTAAGGTAATTAGATAATGTAATATATGTAGGAAAAGAAACTAGAGGACTAATTTGTACATGATATGATTCATAAAATCGAATAAACTTTTTTTTTTTTGTTACGTCATATTGAGCCTTCGAACTGGCTAGTATACTTGGGATACCTTGAGTTAGCATTAAAAGCTTCAAGTTATTGTATCTGTTTATTTGCTTCTGACAGAAGAATCTTTCTAACTGATGATTTGAGGCAGAAAATTATCTTGCAAAAACTTGTATTATAATTATTTAAAACTTCAATTGTGCTAGCTAACTCCATGTATTATGAACTTTACTTTTGGGTCGGGCAAGTAGAAACCATATGAAGCTGGCAAGCTGAAAATCCAAAAGATCTGGTTAGTCCTTGACCAATGGATCTGTAGTAGGTCCCAATGGAATTGGCAGTAAAGAGCAGATTGTTCTTGAGGAAGACAAAGACAAGATTAATTGATTTTGCAACATATAGATTAGTTTACTTTCTTGTATAGTTGCTTGGTTCGAATCCAGGTAACCACTATACAAAACCTGCAAGCCTAAAGTTTTTTGGATTTGATTACCTAGAGGATAGTTCCCTTTGTCCTGCAAGCCAACATCTAGGTGTTGTTATAGATTGCTACAACATTAGGTCACTATCATCTGAAAACAATGAAAATTGTCTGTTTAAGTTTCTACTATCAATTATCTAATTTCAATTGATCGTATGAATAAATAATTTGATAAGCACTGTCTTACTACTCTTGTTTACCTTTCATGTTTTTACTATATATCGCTATTATTCCTTGACTTGATTTTCTGGAGTCACTTTTGGATTCAACATAAAATCAGTTTGTGCGATTTATTTTGGCAGGAACATGTCTTGTCTATTTCCTAATTCATAGATAAAATAACCTTGTGTATTTCATATTAGTGTTTGTTTTTGTTATTCCTGGGCATGGTCTGCATTGCAGGGGCGACTGCAAGATAGATGTTGGATATCATGTGAATGGAAAGGGAGGTGGTGGGACTTTCTATTGAATGGAAAGTGAGGTGGAGCACAAAGGCACTCCATTGTGAGTGGGGCTTTAGTCCCATATTGGGAGTTTTAAGGCATTATGGTTGGTTTATATTGTTTCACAAGCATGATAGTTGTGAACAAATGCTAGGGGAGAGACTCTCTCTTACGCGTGGGTGCGCAGGGGGTGCAAATCCAGGGCCCAGATTTGTATTGAACCAAGTGAACTTGTGTGCGTGCACAACCTGCACGCGTCGAATGTCCGACCGGTCGGGGCAAAATTTATTCAAGGAAACTGCGCTGCAAAGGCCTCAGTAAATTCCTGGTCGGTCGGGATACGTCCGACCACTAGTCGGGAGCCTCCACTCGGGAAACTCGCTCGGGAGGTCAGGAGACTCCACTCGGGGAGCTCGGAACACCTGGTCGGGAGCTCGGAAATTGACTGCAGTTTCGGAAATTGACTGCAGTTTGGGAAAAAGCAGCTCGGGCTACTCAACAGATAAGTTGAAATTATTTTAATAATTTTAATTTATTGTAACTTCTCCAAAAAAAGGAGCATTTCCTCTAACAATAGAATGACAGGTGGACGAGAAGAATACAATGCTTTCTTCTATTCTCTTGTTTCCACGGAATTGTAGTAATCATTCCATCGGTTGATTGTAGTAGTAATTGTTCCATCTATTGGTTATATTAATGCTCAACTCGAACAAAGTTGTGGAGCATATCGTCTAATAATTATTTTCTCTATTGGATACAGGAAATGTATTACTCTACTAAAAGGCAACGATTCTTAATTGATCAAGGGTATAGCTTCAAGGTAAACCATATTCGTTTATTCTGTGTTCACAAAGGTTGACAAATACTCGTCCCAAGTTTTTGTTTGCCATGCTGCGAGTGTTTTCTATCATCTCATTAATTTGACTCATACAGACTGGTATCAATTACAAAATTTGTTTTCTTTCCTTATCTTCTCCGTGAAATTTGTTTATTTCCAGCTTTATTTAGAAGCATTGGTCAAATTATAAATGCCTTTATATATGGGATGTGATGAATTTGTAGTGTCTCAATTAAGAGTGTTTTATTTGATATGCTATACAGAAGAAAATTTTTATTAGGCAATATATACTAGACATGAAGAGGTATGGGCATTTCCAATCTTCCCTGTCTTTAGATTTATGGGATGTGTACTATAAGTAATGTCTGGTTCACCTCATTCCATTAAGTTTAAGAAAAGCAAGATGTGTATATGAACAATTGTATATTCAGTTTAGAATTGGAACACAGTTTGAGAGCTTATGTGATTGCTAGTGAATGATGAAGTTTTCTTCCTACTTCGGTGAGATAAACCTTAAGACAACATACATAGTAATGCATTACCATAAACAAGGTCTTTTTTATTCTATTTAATTCTTTGCAGACTTTGTAATATTTTTAGTGAAATTCGTACTTCCATCTAGACTGGTTTTGTATTCTATTTCTTTTTTATTCTTTGTAGGTGAGAGATATATTCTGGTATAACCTATTTGATGCTAGTTTAGCTCCCTTAAAGAGGTTATATGTGATGGAACCACTTCATATCTTTTAAAGGTTAAACAAGTAACTCTTAAGGACTCACCATGATTGTCGAGAAAAATGTAGTGAAACTTTTTCTTATGCTTTTTTTAGTAGTCAGATCACAAATTTCTTTATGAAAGATTAATGACAAATTAAGGCCTAAAGCATTGATAAAAACTAAAAGCACAAAGACTAGGCATGAAAAACAGGAACATCAAAGCATTTGTCAAACAAGAATATTGTGTCTATGATTTGCTACAATGTCTTATTATTATTATTGTTATTATTAGTTCATAGATCATTGAATAACATTTTCTAAGTTCTAAATTGTTTTCTAACAATATCATATTTCTTCCATTTGTCTTGCATATTGTAGGTTTAGATGCCACTGCTTGCTCGAGTGATTGCGGCACTTGAGGCTCGGATTGCGGCTTAGGCTAGAGAAACTTGGATTAGTGAAGTATCTAAGCAGTAGTCATTTATGGGTTCGTTTCCAAAGCTTCAAGCAAAGTGAAAGGTGTGTTCTGAGAGTTTATACCACCCAAAAGAAAATAATAGCATCTTTTGGAAAAGCTAGTAGTGGTGTTTGTATAATTTTATAAATGAGATCACATCTGAGGATCTTGGAACTCAATGTAAATTTTATTCATGGAATATGGTACATTGTGAATATGTAAAATTTCTAAATCGAACACTTAATTTTTAGAATACCTCTTTTTATGTAATTTTTCTTCCCTTTATTTTTATTTTTAAATATAAATGTTACCAATTTACGTAACTATGGATACTCTTAAATTGTAAATTTGATCATATTACTTATCAAATAGCTTTGATCAAAGCTACTTGATAAATAGATAGTTTATAATAAAAATAATACGATGGTCTTATACAATAAGACACAATTTACACTTAAAAATTTATCTCAACTAGTTGACAATCTACTAATCTATAATGGCATTTATGTTGTCTTCATCAGCGCTTCGGATCCTCTGTCCCGGGACATGCCTCTGTCCTGGGCTTCCGCTCACCGGCGATCATCGACGAGTCGTCCAATCGACGATCGGACACCATCAATAATTTTTGATCGTCGTCCCGAATAAGACGATATCCTCGGAGAACGATGAATCGATCGAAATCGGTCGGATTGCAATCCCGTCAGATTCGACGGTGAATACAACAACATCACAATTGCGGCGATACCCGACGGGTTCACCGTACCCCCCAGGATATAATTTTGTTCGGGGCGACGGCCGGAGGCCGCTGGTACTGTCCGATCGACGATCAGACGACTCGTCGACGATCGCCGACGAGTTAGGACACGGGGACAGGGGGATCCTCGGGACAGAGGATCCCCCTCCTTCATCAGATATTCTATAATGATATTCAGTTAAAGTATGTCAAATTTACTACAATGAGAGGATCATTTTGCAATCAATATAATGACATTTATCTTATCAAATTTTTTTTCATAATATTGCATAAATTTCACGTTATCATTTTAAAAACGTGTTTTAGATTTCATTGACATTATAGAATTTTAATCCATTAATGAATTCATTTACATATAAATGGGCAACAGTCTATCCGAACACAATCTAAATTCGAATATTTATCTGATTAGGAGAATGAAAATGAAAGAGTGAAAATCATAGTGAATGACGTGACACCATGCATGCACGATTTCCGACGGGTTCACCGTGCCTCCCAGGGTATAGATTGATTCGGGACGGCGGCCGAAGACCGTCGATGGTGTCCAAACGATACTCAGACGTGTGCATGTAAAGTGTCACGTCATACCACATCATTCACTATAGATTTCACTCCCCCATTTTCACTCTATTTATCCAAATCTTATTTAAACGAAATGAAACTCCCCGTTAATCAATTTCTTAGATCTCCTTCTCGGTGAATCAACGGCTGAACTGGCGGCTCCATGGATTCAGCTCTCTTCTCGTCAATGTCGATCGTGACGTCACCGAATCTTCCATTTCCCGCTGCTCCTCCATTCGCCGGCGCCGCCAGCGGTCCGATTCTGATCGCCGGCCTCAACTCATCTTCACGCGGTAACGGCTTCAGCACCGACCTCGATCTCTCCTCCAAGTCCCTTTCCCTGCCCTCTTCCACGCAGTCGTACAAATTCCCCGTCCGCACCTCCTGCGCCACCGCGCACGGCCAGCAAAGTAGCCACCGCAGGTAGTCCGACGCCGTCGGCGAACACCTGCAGCACCCAGGATCACCCTTGAGATGGAACCTTTCCCTCATCCGCGTCCTCCAAAACCCACCGTAGAGCAACCCGCAGAAGCAGAGCAGCGCCCCGGCGACCCCCATCAGGATTTTCACGACGCCGTCGTCGATGCGGCTCGCCGTCGTAGTAAACACAAGCAGGGGAGCGAAGCAGAGCAGCACGAACACGGCGGCGTGGACGTACTTGTTCCCGAGTCCCAGCCGCTCCATGTTCCACCCGAACACACAGCAGGTGCAGAAGAGCGACAGAGAGGCGCCGACGAGGTCGTCGCCGCAGTCGAAGAGGCCGCCGGCCCACTCCCGGTCCGCCTCCTCCTCCTTTCTTTCGTATGTCCTCAATGACGAAATCTCAAATTCCTCTTCGAGTTTGCTTCCAAAGCGGCCGAAGGCGACGTAGACGCTGGCCACCGCCGGAGCCAAGATTCCGACCGCGACTAAGACGATCTGTATCCACGTCGGCCGGTCGTCGGAGGAGTAGCCCCAGTAGAGCCCGCAGAGGCCGTACTGAGACAAGCAAGTGAGGTGGAGAAGCCCGACGACGAACGCCATGTGACCCCTCCCGTTTCTCCGTCGAGCGCCGGCGTTGGCGTTCTTCTTGCAGTAGACCTTCCTCACCTCGGCGGCGTCCTCCGGCCGCCAGCGGCAGAGGAGTACCACGTGGTGGCACAGCCTCGGGTGCTGGTAGATGCACATGATAGTGAAGAGGGCGTTGAGGATCTGGTTGGTGATCTCGGTCCACCGCGCCCTCTCTGACCTCTCCGGCACGGCGCCGTCCATGAGGCCCGACATGAAGAGCAAGACGACGGCGAGACCCGCGGCGACGACGAAGGCCCACGCCATGAGCGCCATGTGCATGGGGTGCATGGCCCAGTTCTTGCAGTAGGCGAGCAGAGCTCGCAAGTGAGCCATGGTGATGGTGGGAAAGCGACTGCCTTTTTCTGAACCAGTCAACTTTAAATCCATCGACCGGCAATTTCCTTTACGTTGGCGTTGGATTCGGTAGCTCTATCTGCGTTTGTCCCAGAGCTTTCGATCTCCTGCACAGTTTTATACCACTCCAAATTTGGAGTGTCGACGACGACTCTGATCGAGGATGGTCAGAGAAAGAGAGAGAGAGAGGAGGAGGAACTAAATTAACTAAGCTTGCCGTACGGGGCCATTCATGGCGGACCTTGCCGTGTTAGTGCAGTCAGCAGGCCACACGCACGAGGAAAGCAGGTAGGGCAGGCTCAGCGAAGAAAATTAAATTAGATATTTTTATTTTAAATAATGATACGTATATTGAAAATGAATATCTCAATAAAATTTTTAACCATCAATAAAAACACATCCGATGTCCGATCGCTGATCAGACACTATCGACGGTCTTCGGCCGCCATCCCGAACCAAACTATATCCTAAAGGACACGATGAATCCGTCAGGGATCACCGTAATTGCGATTTCGCATTATTCACCATCGATTTCGACGGATTCACCGTTACCGACGATCCTGATAGGTTCACCAACCTCCCAAGATATAGTTTGATTCGAAACGGCGATCAGAGTCCACCTATAGTGTGACGTGCCGTCGAATGACGGTCAAAATTTCACTGAGACATTCATTTTTACTGTGCGTATTATTTCTCTTTTATTTTAGCCGAAAATTAAAAGAAATACTATTAATTACCTATATCATAAAAATGATTTTTTTTAAATAAAAATAATTATCTATATGATATTTTTTTTAAAAAAAAATTAGAAGTACGCCCTACTCATAATTTATTCAAAATAATAGGCCTTTCTTCAGGTTGTTAAGTAGAAAATTAAAAAAAAAAAGATATTTAACAATTTATAAAAAAAAATCTTGGCTATGGATTCTAGTTGATGCGTGTTGACCCAAGGTATGGCGAGTCAACATGCGTCAGCAAGCTACGGCGTGGCTGGTGTGAACAAAGGTTAAAGTTCCCGGTAAGTTACGAAGATTATTCGTCTACTTCAGTAAATGACAGGTTAGAGTCGTTGAGCTCACTGAAACTTATGAGCATCTGCAAGTTCAAGCCTTTTCCAATCATCCTAGCGATGCAGGGTGGGTCTCATACTCCATTCAGTATGAAATAGCATGTGAGAGTACTATACTACCTCGCCAATAGTCAATCTCATGAGTCTTTTACGGTTCCTATCTCGGTATCCGACCATAATATTTTCCATGGACCACCTTTGGTTTGTAGTCTGGAAGAGAAAGTGTCAGTATCGTAAAATAAGGATGTCGAGGTAGTTTACGGCGGTTTTTGTACCTCCAAATTCCCGCAAGGGCTCGTAGACTCATAAAGAGAACCAAGCCAGTCCATACTCCGGCGAGTCCAAATACAGGAGCAACCATAAGAAGGAACGCGGATGAGATTGACCCTATAAGCACCTATACAACATATGTTTAAGGTAATGAAGAAGTAAAAAAGTAGTGTTGTTGAATTGTAAGTGTAGAAGAGACGAGACCATTGAATATGCAGCATACGAAAAGTCGGAGACGCCGTAGTAGAGACCGTCGATTACAAAAGCAATGGCATTGATTGGTTGAGATATAGACACAAACTGCAAAAAATTCCAACTTCATTATGGGCAAACAAAGATTCTGAGTTTTAACAACAATGAAAATAAATTTTTACCAGAACACCAGAACTAGCGATTTGGAGAACAGCAAAATCAGGGGTGAATAGAGTTGAGAATGGCTCGAATCCAAAGAACAACAACACCCCCAGTGCAATGCCAGTTGTTGTTCCGACCTGTCCATGATTCAAAGGATGATCAAAGAGATTGACAACAAACTTTTCCCTTTGGATTTTACTAGTAAGCATAGGTCCATGGGCAATTATAGAAATGTGTTGAACTAAGACCATCATACAAACCTGCAAAACCCTATACACTATTATGCGAGCTTGTTTATAGTTCTTCTTGGTATATTCACTCGCTAGTAAAGCCTGTGAAAAAGGTTTGCACATTTTCTTAATATTTCAAATGAGCTGAAAATGGAGTTGTATTTTCTGATCTGTATATTTTGGAGAATAAACAGGTTGAATATGTTATCTGACCTGACCAGCGAGTGCCAAAGCATCGTTAAGCAAAGAAATGGCCAACCAAACTTGTAGGCATATCTGGTGACCGGCCATGGGAACTGGACCTTCTCGTGCTGCCACGGAAGTTGATATTGTCATGGTTATGAGCACCGCAATGGTTCTTCCAACCAAGAGACCAACTGCATGAGAATAGCATTAAAAGCATTTTCCTTCAAAAACAAAATGTATAGTATTCAGATATAGTGTTCCATGTGGTTTATACTTTATAGTCATTCATTGAATTATAACTAAAGCAATCATAATCAGACTAGAATGCCAAAATGGAAAATCCATGATTTAGGCAACAGTGAAATCTGAATGCTTTCGACCATTTGATATGGAGTTAAACTAGAAAGCTAATTTGTCTGTTTATGAAAAATGTATTGGTTTTTTTTTATTATACTAGAATGGTTCAGCTTAACTCTCTATTTACTTAGTTCCATCCCAATTCGATGTGATATGTCAACTCCTCTCTCCAAATTCATGTTGTTGAAGAAAGAGAAATAAGAAAATAGATGTCGAATCATGATAAGGAGAAAGAAGAGGAATGTTGGAGAATCAAGAAAATTTTTGGTTCAGGCAGTACTTGACTGTGTTTACCGAACCTTGTGGAAGAGGCAAAAGGAAATGAGTACCTCGTCTCATAACAAGCTTCCCTTCAACAGACTATTCCATTCTTTTTTACAATACAAAAAGCGCTCAAACAGATCATCTTACATATGTTTGTTTATTGTATATTAAAAGCATTTGGGCAACCTACCAGATTTCAGATATTGACTCATTCCTTTCCCATTTATACTTGGAGATAGTATAACTTTCTCATTCAGCTTCCAGATGAGAATAGCAGCTATCAAATATCTTGAATAGAATCAAGCATGAAAGTGAATTAAAGAAGAGAAGTAACAAAATAACAATGCATTGGTTTGCTAATAATATCATATTGCATAAACATACTCAGAAGTAACTGTAGCTACGGCAGCACCACCTATGCCTAGACCAAGCAGAAATATCAAAATGGGATCGAGTACGGCATTAAGCAAGTTTCCAGCACCTGATAGGCAAGATGATTGTAGTATTACTCAGTGTTGAATTTGGCATCGACCAAATAAGATGTGAATCAATAACCAAAAACACTAATTGCTAAGAATGAATATTGAGACTAGAATATTGTTTTAGTTTTTTCAGTGCTAGTTGATCATTTTAGAAAAAAAAATCATCAGCTCATGATTCATTTCATGATCTTTTATACTCCCAATTATCTTAGGATTGAATTTATGCAAGTAGAAGTTAGTCAAACCTCTCTGAAAAGAAATATTTTGTCATTAAAAGAAAAGATTTTACAAATGAACCAGTACCAAAGAGTATACATTCTCTTCGATGCGTTACCATTTTTTAGACTATCCTGTATCGGTATCCAAGCAGCCTTCATGAACAAAATTCTTTGTGCATAATATATAACTGGAAAACTACCTAAACAATTTACAACTTATCTAACTTGGAAAGTGAGAGGTACATTGAACAACAGCAAATTACAATGGGTGCTTGACTGTGTAAGTCATTTGATGGACTATGTGAAGATCTTTGAAGAATTGGAATCTGTGTACTACTGGTAAACTACAAGGGGTGTGCAAAAAATTTACCCAATAATATTTGACATGCCATGTGTAGGTCAAACAAAACCTCTATACTGTATATCAAATGTCAGCTGGATCATAGAAATGCTAAAATAAACTTCCTTTAATTCTTTCTCTCTCTCTCTTTTTTTTCAAGAGCCACAAATTTAAAACAATTCAATAACATTTCTCTCTATCTTTTTAGCAACATCAAAATCCATCTTAAATAGCAGTCTCAAGCTTGCTTAACCACAGAAGATATTTTCTATCTGAACTAAGTTTCATTTAATTGAAGAAAGAAAAACCTTTGAGCAATTGAACTTGTCCAACTACCTCCAATTTGGCATCCATCACATTCCGAAAAAGGGATTGGGAAGGATCACAAAGAGTTTGTAACGTGAACGGAAAAATAGTAATGAACGGTATGACTTAATTGAATGACAGTTATAAACAGTGTTAGTCTATATGGTTTAGTGGTGTAAGATGAGATAGAGGGAAAGTAATGCAATCTCTTGTATATACAATAACTAAAAACATCCAAGCAAGAATAGGTTACATAAAAACAAATGTTGAAAATACAATACTTACAGACAGCATATAATGGTGTTTTTGTATCCTTAAAGCCACGAAATGTTCCTTGAGCAGCAAGTGTTATTACAACTGCAGGAGCACCAAATGCTCGTAGGGTAAGAAATTGCTCTGCAGGTAATCGCATAGGTGAATCCTGCAACAATCATAAAAAATGCTGTCAATTTCCATAGAGGCATAAGAAAGCATCCAACTGTTGTTCTGTGTTACAATGCAAAAATATTTATTAGATCATTAGGAAAAGTTATGACAATTAGCTTCAAACACTGATAGCCTTTGTTGCAGTAAAATATAGCAAGAAAAGAAATTAGTAATATGATATCTATCATCTCCGCCATGATTTTATAAACCAAAAAACTAGTGCTGGAATGAAAAATTCCAAATCGGCATACTTGAGATAAGATTAGCAGAATAACATCAATGTCAAATTGCATAATCTGAATGGAAAGTCATGGCCCTCCTTTAGGGAATTCTACATTCTGAAATCATCAAATATAGGACATCATTCTTTAGCAATAAAGAATACGATTTAGTCCAGTGACTTGACTTATTCAGTATGCATTATCATTTATCCATTGAGTTGAAAATAAGATCAAGAATTCAATATAATTAAACACAGCTATGTAACTACTGTGAAGAATTGCTTCATTGGACATACAACAGCTATACCCATGAAATCCATCAACACACCCAAGCCAAATATTAGACCAATTGATTCCAAAATCCCAACTACAGCAGCCAAAGCCAGAGAAGTCGATACTGCTGGAAGAGACTTCCTGCTCTCTCCATCAACATCACCAATGGGATCTTGTTGTGAAGATCCTGCACACAAACGACAATCGTCACTGAAATACCTTTCCAAAAGATTATGATCCATCAACTTTCACACAGAGATAATAGAAGCTACCTATTTCACCAGCATAAGCATTGTTCTCAGGACGAGGTTCTAATGCCTGCTGAGCAGCAACAAAGGAAGTAGTAACATTGAGCAAAGGAATGTTGAACAGCTTCGAGACCAGATTGAACACCGAGACCGAGACGCCAATAGCTGCTAGCTCAGCAGATCCTATCGTGATGTTATACAACTTTACACGGCCAGAAGAGGAAAAAATAAACAAATAAGTCAAATACAAATTAGCAACGTGGACACAAAGTTCCACCTAAAAGCTTCAAGTGGAAGCACTCCTTGCATGAATCAAAAAGTCAAACACACCAGAGCTCAAAGATTTCGACCGAAACAACAATTTTGCAACATCCTCAAAGAATCACAAAATTAGAAATAAATAAATAGACCAATACCCAAATGCCCTATGAAGGCGGTGTCCACAAGCAACGCAATGGGGTCAGCAGCAAGAGCTAAGATAGCCGGAACTGCGATGCCCAGTATCTCCAAGATGATATCGTCGCCTCTAGGAACCCCAATTTTAAAAAAAAAAAATCAAATTTGCAACTCAAAAGCGCTCTACCGATCGAAAAGAACGCAACTTTCGGCACGATGTGCCGCGGATTCGAGAAGAAACTCCAGAAGAATACCTAATTCGGTCCAGGATGCGTGAGGCTGAGCTGAAGAAGGGTTGTAAGATATCCGAAGGCCGGGGTTTGGCTCGCCGACGAGGATTCCGCCGATTTTGAGGACTTGGGTGGGTTGGGGTGCGGAAGAGTAGTAGATGCTTCGTGTTCGGCGTCCTCGTAGGAAACGGTGGCGATGCAATTCGGACGGGAGGGTGGAAGGAGACGACCGCCATGGCGGAAGAGGAAGGGAGGAGCGAGAGAACCTGTGGCTGTCAGTGCCGCGGCGAGCGTTTCGCGACCACAAGCTTGAAGCTTCTGCTCCCTCTAATTTTGAGATAGATTTTGAGAGTTTCTGAATGAATTTATTGAGATTTTAAAAATAGATAAAACTAAGAGTGTTAGAATGAAATGAAATAAAATTACAAGGAATTTTTATAAAAATAGTACATTTCGTCTTAATTTTGTATTACATCTCAGAATTAAATCGCCTTTCTATTACTACAAAAGTTTGATTTATTTGTCCCCATGGACTTTATTGAGGTGGTCAGTGGCATGGCTAGACCTCTCATGGACCAGAGAGGTAACTATCTCAGGGTCCAGTTCAAGGAAAAAAAAAATTATACAAAAAAAAAATAGACATTAAACAAATAAACGATTGCTCAACTCTATTCTCATGCACTTATAACGATTTCTTCTTTAACATTTTTTTTTATCAAGACACAAATTCACTAAACAAAAGATAATTATAATCTTCTTCTTCGACATTCTTTTTCATTCTGTAACATGAGGTACGCCAGCGCCAATTGTACCCTAATCATACAACAACGTTACGTTGGTTGTTCGCATGACTGAATGCGCTAATTCTCATGATGGATGTTGCATGCGATGTGGCCTGGCTATCAACGTCCACTCACCTAATTGCACGAGGCAATGGCTGTCAATGGCGTAGCCTGGTCTATGCTGGGCTTCAGCCTAGCAATTTCATCATTTTTTTATCATGAACATATGGAGTTAGTGTTGGGCTGCAATACGCCCAATGCAGCCTAGTAATTTCATCATTTTTATCTAGAAAATAAGCAGTCAATATTGACCTGCAATTTCATCATGAAAATAAGAAGTTCATTAGCACACTCAATCATAGTCAGGTGTCGGACTGCATTGACCTCCATGTTCCTTTTTCACTGGTTGAAAAGCACAGTGTTCACTAGCACCAACTACCCCACGCTCCTTCCGATCCCAAATGTTCGTAATTAAGCTCAGAGCAATTGAAGATCTTGACTGTGTCATTTGTGGTTGTCACATGTGACGTCGGCCGCTCGTGCGAATTGTGACTTAATCGCGCGATGATTGCTACTTGTCACCTTGTCATTGCTTACTATCATCGCTTATAGCCACTGTATTGGTCTCAGCCTTGAGACATAGGTACTGCAACAAAAGTCATTTTTTATTATTCATTTTAGGTCCTGTTGTACACAGGTACGATTTTATTTAGTGGTTGGTAATTTGTCATATGAAATCAAGGAGTCAAACATAGAGACTGACAGAGTGACAGAATAACTTTCTCTTTTTTTTCAATTGTCATGATTTATTTCCTTTTATTCATCTTGAAACGTTGAACCGTTAAAATTAGAGGTGTCAAAAATCAACACGATCCGACGACTTAACCTGAATCGATCCGAAAAAAATCAAGTTCGGGTTGAAAATTTCGGGTTCGGGTTCGGGTTGGGGGGTTCGGGTTGAAAAAATTTCGGATTGGGTTCGGGTCGGGTCGGGTCGGGTCGAGTTCGGGTTGACCCAAAATTTAATATTTTGTGGATTTTTTGGGGTTAAATCAAATTTTATTTTGAAAATTAAGATATTTTTATGTATATTAATATCAATATAGTATGATCATGATTAAGTATTGAGATAAAAGTGAAGAATTATAGGGAAAATGGCGAAAAAAGACGTTTTGAATCGATTTTTTCGGGTTATTCGGGTCGGGTCGGGTTGGTCGGGTTCGGGTTCGGGTTTAAGGGTTTCGGGTTGAAATCGGGTTCGGGTCAGATTCGGGTTGGGAGTTAAAAAAAAAAAAAATTTCCAATCCGACCCAAACTTGATTCGATCCATCTGAATTGACACCCCTAGTTGAAGTTCATCTTTGGCCACAAAAGTATGATTTATTTGTATAATTTGTCAAAAAAATAATTAATAATTTTTCTATCATTTCCACTTGTACTATAAAGTCTTTAGTACAAAATGCAGTACAATCCATAGCTTACAATTTTTGAAGTTTTTTTGCCACCACGTTACTTACAAAATTTGTGGACGATGACAATCAGAATAAATATTTGACAAGATCAAGATTGTCGTAGCCTCGACTCTCTTAAAAGCTAGTAAGATAAATTTCATGCATTCATAAATATCATTTTTCCATGAAACGAGAAGACAGAGTAGGGGAAGGATTGAGGGTTTGGCCGTTTAGGGTTAAGATTCAGGGAAAATAAATTCGATTTTAGGGCACCCCACGTCAATTTGAAGAAAATTATATAAAGTCATAAAGGGTGCTTGATATACATTTGATAATGAAAATGATAATGAATTTTGATTAAGGAATTTATGGATTTAGTAATAATCTAGTGGGGACTGAGTTATAAAACCAGAGGTATCATGTCCATATTTTGATTATGATTCTCGTATACCAAGCATCATAGATGAGAATGAAATAGATTTTATTTTCATTCCCGCCTTTTAAACCCGCTTACCAAACACTCCTTACTTATCGAATATAATTGAGTTGATGTTTTGGCCACTTCCATCGTTTATTCGAATGGTTGTCAACCAAATAGAAAGCAAAGGGAAAAAAAATAATTAATCAACTTCGATAATGTTGAATCTGAGACGATCAATTTGGCCTCATAAAAGTTTTCACCTGTTGTTAAAGTAAATCGAGAAACGTTCGCGACGAACGATCGAGAAACGTTCGCGACGAACTATCCAAAAATCCAACATCTCACAATTACACGTCTCATTTGAAAAAAAAAATCTTAAAAATTTATCATAATGAGAAATTGAATCATAAATATTTAAGAAATAATTAATTGTACTCCCGGAGCAAATAGAAAACAAAGGAAACTTGTTAGAGTTGTTGTTGGCCGAAGAAAACAGGTTGAAGTAATGCAAACGATTAAGAATTGAAAGATAATTTTAAAAACTAATACATAATGATCCTGTCGACAAGCGAAGATCGGTTCTCTCCCGGCTGACTCGGTTTGACCAAGATGACCCGGTCTGCTGTAACTCGGGGGTCGGACTCGGGCTCAAATGGAGACAAGGCTCAAGTCACTCGGCTCGGACCAAAACGGGGCTCACAAAGTGATGGTGTTGGTTGCAAATGGCAGCAGCCCGCTCTTTGGAGATCAAAGGGGGGTTTATATAGGGGAAGGAAAGCTCCCTGCTGTGTCAGAGATGTCCTGTCTCATTAAGGAATGATCAGCTGTCAGACTGAACTTGTGGCAGCTTTATTAATCCTATGAGACTGCCATAGCCGCCTGACACACTGTCTGGACTATCTCTTCTGCTTCTCATTAACACTGACGGCTCTGTCAGGTGATGATTATGTCAGAGGTCAGCTACATTAATGCTAATAGAAGCGGGCTATAGTCATTCGGTTGGGTTGCTATAACTTACAAACAGAGACGGTCGGGTAAACTCGGATCCTAAGCCGATATCTATGGAGCCAACCCAGGGATTCGGCAAAGGATTCTCAACCCCGAGCGGCCAACCTCGGGTGACCGACCCCGAGTAGCCGACCTCGGGTGGGTGACCGACCCCAAGTGGCCGACCTCGGGTGACCGACCCCGAGTGGCCGACCTCGGGTGACCGACCCCGAGTGGCCGACCTCGGGTGACCGACCCTGAGTGGCCGACCTCGAGTGACCGACCCCAAGTAATCGACCTCGGGTGACCGACCCCGAATGGCCGACCTCGGGTGACTGACCCCGAGTAGCCGACCTCGGGTGACCGACCCCGAGTCTGCTTTACTACCCGAGCCCCAGGTCCGGCCCCTGATCCCAAGGGCGGCCTGGTTTAACTCTCCCCTACCCAGGTCCCGCTGGATCGGCCTCGACCGGGCCCCGCACCCTTTCGAAGAACCGCTCGTCCGGATCACATAATTTAATAATTTAAAAAATGAGTCGGTCAATTACCCTTTTTATTTTTTTGCAAATATTCTTAATTTTTTAATTATTTTTAGCTTTAAATTTTCATTAACATTGATGGGTTTGAGCATCCTAGGATGGACACGTAGTACAGAGAAACTATGTGTCAGGGTCCACTGCATCTGAGCGCCGAGGTCATACCAAGACCACCTTGGGAGAGTAGATCAGAGCTCCAAAGTCAGACCGAGTGATCGGGCTCCCGAGACTATCTCGGGAAGATAAACGCCCGAGGTCAGGTTAGGCTTCAAGCTCCCGAGACTACCTCGAGAGGACAGACACCCGAGGTCAGGTCGGGCTTCAGGCTCCCCGACTCACTCGGGAGAACAGACGGGAGCCCCCGAGGTCAGACCGAGTGTTAGGCCCCGAGACCCTCTCGATAAAACAAATGAAGGCTCCGAGGTCAGCTCGAGAGAGAAAACCCGAGACCGACTCGGGAGAGTGGAGCCCAAGGATCAATATATCAGAAAGTCCGACCTCAAGTAGTCGTTCCGCTTTCCATAATAGGAAAGTCATTGGATAATTATTGTCTGTTACACGCAGCAATTAAGACTTTAATGATCGAAGTGGCCCGTCGGTCGTTATCTAAAAGATATCATGTAACCGATGATTAAGGAACGTGGAGGAGAACGTGGAGACACGTATGATCAAACCCTCAGATATATAAGGTGCTTCGGCACCCAGGTAAGGGGGTAAGCTTTCCAAATTGAACAAAATCCTGCTTCCTCGTTGTCCTCCTAAAAGAATTCTCATTCCTGACTTGAGCGTCGGAGTGGGCTTCGCCGGAAAACCTTTCGGTGTGTTCCCATTAATGCCCGTGTTAATCTCACAGGGCGCGATCGTCTTCTCCCCGTCACCGTCCTCGTGGGTTGCTCTTTGGTGACTCGTCGTCCGTGTCGTTCCCTTCCGGAACAAGTTTCGTGGTGCTGCAGATGCTTGACCAGGAGGAGCATAAAGCCCTACCATCTCGTGGTGCTGCGGATGCCCGAGATGTGTAGGTCTGGTCATGGTGCAGAGGATGCCTGATCAGGAGGAGCATACATTCCTACAATCTCGTCGTGCTGCGGATTCTCAAGATGTGTAGGTCTAGTCGTGGTGTTGCAGATGCCCGACCAAGAGGAGCATACACTGCTATCATCTCATGGTGCTACAGATGCTCGAGATGTGTAGGTCTGGTCGTGGTGCCGAGGATGCCCGACCAGGAGGAGCATAAACTCCTATCATCTCGTGGTGCTGCGGATGCCCGACCAGGAGGAGCATACACTCCTACCATCTCGTGATGCTGCGGATGCCCGAGATGTGTAGGCCTGATCGTGGTGCTGCGGATAACCGAGATGTGTAGGCCTGGTCATGGTGTTGCAGATGCCCGAGATATGTAGGCCTAGTCGTGATGCTGCGGAGGCCCGGCCAAGAGGAGGATAAAGCCCGAGATGTGTAGTCGTGATGCTGCGCATACACTCCTACCATCTCATGGTACTACAGATGCCCGAGATGTTGTTGAGGCAATCGGCCCAAGAATGATCGGGAAGATCATGGTTTTGATGTGTGTGTCAATATGTTTAAGGTTAGGGTGTTGGTTGTATTTGATATGTGTGATTAAGTTTGCAGGACTTGGAGAATCACACTTGGTGGACCTATTTGAGGGACGAGAGCCGAGGGAGGAGAGCTCTAAGGACAAGCCGGGAAGTGGACTTCAAAGGGCACACGTGAAGGGTGGCATGGAGGCAAGCCAAGGGAAGGCTTGCGTGCGCATCCGAGGGACGATAGCCAGAGCAAGAGGACTTCAAGAGGCGAGCCAAGGGAGCATACCTGAAGGCACACGCGAAGGAGAAGGTTCAGAGTGGCTGGAGCTGAGCTGGGAGGCTCTGCAGTCGACTGGCCCAGAGGCAGTCGACTGCCAAAACCCACAGAGAGTTTACAGCTTCGGACCAGTCGACTGGTCTTGGGGCAGTCGACTGGTATACCCTAAAACTAGCCGTTGGCTAGCTGTTTGCTAGCCGTTGGCCAGCATTTATTGCTGGGCCAGTCGACTGCCCTAGGGGCAGTCGACTGGTGCGGACTGGACAGCATGTGAGGCTGTCCTTTACTCCTATAAAAGGAGGACTGTTTGGCTCAAGCAAACAACGGTTCTTGTGTGTAACGAAGTGCTGCTAGTGCCAAGAGTCCTCAACTCTTCCTCTAGTCTTCATTGTGATCTTGTAAAGAGGAAGAAGGCAAAGTTGTAAAGGTTTTCTCCACCTTGAAGGAGACCATTCATAGTGGAAGTGGTGTACACGTGCGGATCCTTGGATTAGTCACCCTTTGGGGTGGATACCAAGTAAAACACTATTGTTAGCATTGATTTTATTCTATATCTTGTATTGTGCTAACCCTATTGTAGAGAAAAGGCGAGCCATCGATCCTAACAATTGGTATCAGAGCGCAAGGACGCCTTCAACGGACTAACCGCCAAGAAGAGTAATCATTGAAATGGCCGGCTCGCACATCCAACCGCCGAAGTTTGAGGGAGAATTTTCGTGGTGGAAGAAGAGAATGGAGGTATTTTTCAATACCGATTTTGATGTAATGCTTATTATGAAAAACGGTTTTGAAGTACCTAGGGATCAAGAGAACAAGATACATGATGAAGTAAGATGGAGTAAGAAGCAAAGAGATGACCATCTAGCAAAATTCAAAGCTTTGCATCATCTACTAAGTGTACTCCCTCAACAAGAAGTGACAAGGATTGGAAACTACTCTAGTGCCAAGAACTTATGGGACAAGTTGGTGGAACTTCATGAAGGCACCTCGGAGGCCAAAATGGCGAAAAGAGATCTTCTTCGATCTCAACTAAATAATATCAAGCTCGACAAAGGGGAGAAGGTAACAAGCTTACATGCTAGAATTAAAGAAATTCTTAATGGACTAACAAGTGTAGGGGAACAACTATCCAATCGAGATATTGTGATGAAAGCCCTAAATGCTTTCCCAAGAACATCAACTTGGAGCTCAATGGTGGATTCGTACTACATCTCAAAGGACCTAGAGAAAACGTTTCTAGAGGAGTTCTTCTCAACCATGGAACTTCATGAGACTCGAGTTGGAGGGACAATCGAAGAATCATACTACAAGCCAAAGAGCATATCCCCTATGGCAAACAAGGCAAAAGGTAAGAAGAAGGAGGTCTCATCATCCGATTCGGAGGAATCGAGTGCGTCCATGGGTAGTGATGCGGAGGCCTACATGGTAAGAAAGGTAAGAAAAGCATTTAAACAATTTTCAACTAACAAGTCTCATGGTAGGAAGGAATCAAGGAACAAAAATAGATCCAGAAATATTATTTGTTACAACTGTCAAGGAGAAGACCACATGAGAGATGAGTGTCCTCTCTTGAAAAAGAAGGAAGAAA
The DNA here is from genome assembly GCA_024364735.1 of Boesenbergia rotunda. NCBI lineage: Eukaryota > Viridiplantae > Streptophyta > Magnoliopsida > Zingiberales > Zingiberaceae > Boesenbergia > Boesenbergia rotunda. Next base: position 23,309 of record JAGFNQ010010103.1, read on the forward strand.
AGAAGAAAGAAGAAATCCAAAGAGAAGGAGAAAAAGGTTCAGAACTTGAAGGCAACATGGGATGATCCATCGTCATCGGATGAGGAGGAGCTATGTGTTTCCCATTTTGCAGTTATGGGAATTGATGACCTTGCCTCCACGGCATCCGAGTTTGAAGGGGAGAAAAGCTCAAGTGAAGATGAAGGGAGCTCAAGTGAAGGGGGAGGCTCCACTTCGGGATCGGACTTCTCGGTAAGTGAGGTACACAACTTAACCACTTCAATTCTTGCAAAAATAATTTCTAGTACTAGTGATGACTTGGTAGATGCTAAGAAGAAAATTAAGTGTTTAAAAAGAGAAAATTGCATGTTAAAAGATAAATTAGCATCAATTAAAACTAAGGACAATGAGCATGCCTCTTCCTCTATTTCAAATGACCCATGTTTAGAAGAAGAAAATAAGATTTTAAGGGAAAAGGTAGATAGTCTCACCCAAGCACTTAGGAAGTTTGAGGTTAGCTCAAAAACATTAGATATGATAATTGGGAGCCAAAGAGCAAGCTTTAGGAAAGAAGGATTAGGGTTTGGGAAGTCTAGCAATGGAAAAACCTACCATTGTCTAATTGCTAGAGGGCAATCAAAGACCAAAACCCTTAGTATGAAATGGATCCCTAAGGAATACTTGGTTAACCCAATTAGGAAACATTACTATTGGGTACCAAAGTCAATCCTCAAGGGTTAGAGGATTTGCTATAAGTCAACCATGCTATAAGAATTTCAAATTTTTGAAATTTGGTTGACTTAAGATCATGATTGGACACTTTAAATGTTTGAAAACCATTCCATGTTTTATTTATGTTGGCATGACTTTGGAACATGTATGAGCTCATAATTAGATTGAAAACTTGATACAAAGTTAGTGTTTTTTTTAAAGAAATTTAGATTTTTGTCAAAAGTCAAGCATGTTTAAAATTTTTCACAAACTGATATTTTTCTTTGATAAAGTATGTTATCTCAAACATGTCTGCAAATTTTTACAATTTTTGAAATTTTCTGGAATTACTGAGGAGTTTCTGAAATTCGGCACAGAGGCTGAAATATTGGACTGACAGAGTATCAGTGGGGCAGTCGACTGCCATGTCTATTTTCAGCCTGCTGAGTCATTTTTCAAAAATCAAGGATGGTTTCATTTGATGCTCTAGGATAGTATTGCTGCAGGTAATCATTTTTGATGGTGTCAAAGGGGGAGAATGGGTAGTTTAAGTTTGATTTTTAGCAAAAATCTGGACTTAATATTGAATTATGATGAAACTTTGAAAATGACATAGATTAAGGGGGAGGTTACTTCTTAAGGTTACATTTTCAAATTGCTACTGCTCTTTATTTGTGTTGTTGACTAGTATATTATATCCCTAACTTAAACATGTTGCCACACATCAAAAGGGGGAGATTGTTGAGGCAATCGGCCCAAGAATGATCGGGAAGATCATGATTTTGATGTGTGTGCCAATATATTTAAGGTTAGGGTGTTGGTTGTATTTGATATGTGTGATTAAGTTTGTAGGACTTGGAGAATCACACTTGGTGGACCTATCCGAGGGACGAGAGCCGAGGGACGAGAGCTCCAAGGGCAAGCCGGGAAGTGGACTTCAAAGGGCACACATGAAGGGTGGCATGGAGGCAAGCCAAGGGAAGGCTTGCGTGCGCATCCGAGGGACGATAGCCAGAGGAAGAGGACTTCAAGAGGCGAGCCAAGGGAGTAGACCTGAAGGCACACGCGAAGGAGAAGGTTCAGAGTGGCTGGAGCTGAGCTGGGAGGCAGGGCAGTCGACTGGCCCAGAGGCAGTCGACTGCCAAAACCCACAGAGAGTTTACAGCTTCGGACCAGTCGACTGGCCTTGGGGCAGTCGACTGGTATACCCTAAAACTAGCCGTTGGCTAGCTGTTTGCTAGCCGTTGGCTAGCCATTGTCTTGCATTTATTGCTGGGTCAGTCGACTGCCCTAGGGGCAGTCGACTGGTGCGGACTGGACAGCATGCGAGGTTGTCCTTTACTCCTATAAAAGGAGGACTGTTTGGCTCAAGCAAACAACGGTTCTTGTGTGTAACGAAGTGCTGCTAGTGCCAAGAGTCCTCAACTCTTCCTCTAGTCTTCATTGTGATCTTGTAAAGAGGAAGAAGGCAAAGTTGTAAAGGTTTTCTCCACCTTGAAGGAGACCATTCATAGTGAAAGTGGTGTACGTGTGTGAATCCTTGGATTAGTCACCCTTTGGGGTGGATACCAAGTAAAACACTATTGTTAGCATTGATTTTATTCTATATCTTGTATTGTGCTAACCCTATTGTAGAGAAAAGTCGAGCCATCGATCCTAACAATGTGTAGGTCTGGTCGTGGTATTATGGATGCCCGACCAGGAGGAGCATAAAGCCCTACCATCTCATGGTGTTGCGGATGCCTGAGATGAGTACGTCTGGTCGTGGTACTGTGGATGCCCGACCAGGAGGAGCATAAAGCCCTACCATCTCGTGGCGCGGCGGATGCCCAAGAGGAGTAGACCTGTTCGTGGTGCTGCTGATGCCCGGTCGGGAGGAACATAAACCTCCCACCATCTCGTAGTGTTGCGGATGCCTGAGGTGAGTCTGGTCGTGGCACCGAAGATGCCCGACCAGGGGTCACCTAAGCTTTTACCATCTTGTGGTGCTGAGGATGCCTGAGATGCTGAGCTGAGGAAATGATGCCGAGAATAACTTTGACCCATATCATTTGGAGTTGCATAAGACCCAGAAATACAACTGTCTAGGCGAAATGTCAGGCAGCGTGACGTTTGTCATTGCTCGCGCAGACGATTAGCCCCGCCATAAAGCCTCGTCTCTCCTTCGATGGTAGGCCTCGGGTGTGTGATGGATCTGTATGGGGAGAGAGGAGGGAAAGATGGGCGGTCGATGGGCAGCAGGATATGTAAGATGAATATATTTCCATTATAGGTGAAGGTTGCGCTCGGAGTGTATTCAATCAAGCATACAAGACAAATACAAGTTAAAATTACATTGGAAGAAAAAGACACAGGAGGCAAATATGCTTCATTCAATTCAGAGTACATTTTTACAAAGTACAAAAGAATAAAAGAAAATCAAGCAGAAGACATATGTATTCCAGAAAAAGACTTAGAGCTCTGATTCAACAGCAAACTCTCACCTGGAAAGAAAACCCAAATTCGAGTATACATAAAACGAGATCGGAAACAGATAACTCGATCACAAAGAAATCCCATATCTAGGTAATTAGCAATGATCCTAGCAATAAGCAAAACCATTCTACTAACCTAAACATCCACACCTCAACTTGAAAACCAAGTCCTTACCTGTTCGATGGCTTCTTCACGAAGGCCTGGAAGAAATCTCCTTTAGCAAGTCTCTCCGTAAAAGCGCTGACGAGAATCTCCGAAGTGGCACTCGGTACATCCTATGCTACCCGATTGAACCACTGGATGTAGTCATTTACCGACTCCTTTCTCTTCTATTTTAGGGTAAAGAGATTAAGTGTCGTCTTCTAATAACGTCGGCTGCTAATGAAGTGGTGTAAGAAGACAGTCTTAAACTCCGAGAAAGAGTTTATAGAATTCTGTGGTAACCTCTGCAACCACCGCTACACTGCTCCCGACAACGTGTTCAGGAATACCCGACACTTCACACCATTCGTATATTGGTGCCACAGGGCTGCATTCTCAAACTTGCATATATGATCTTCGGGATCCGTTTGTCCATCATAATCAGCAATTCCGAAATCGCGGAATTGTTTGGGCATGGGATCGTCTACGATGTCTTTGACGAATAGCAAATATGTGTACTTTGGGAGAACTTTTACAGGTTCATTCTTTCCTTGTCCCTCTTCTTGGCGCAGAACGCTGGAAGTGGTTGTATGCGCTTTCTCTAGTACTTCGTTGGAGTACCATCGATGTCCTAGAGCTGTGTTCATAGGTACATCTGGAGGAGACATGGATCTCCAATTTTGAACATATGAGGCTGATGCTCTCTGGGCATCTGCCTGTAGCGGATTTGCCAGTTGAGAAGCAGTCTGTTCGATTTGATGTTGCTTCAATTCCCCTCGAACAACATTGGCGATTAGACAGTCCAACTCTTCCCGTGTCAACGTGATCGGATGTCCCTCAGGTTCTGCCTTCACAGTGTCCCTTCTGGTGTGTAATTAAGCTTCTCACAGACGCTGCTAAACTTATTCCGGAAGTGAACGACATGGACGACAGGTCACCACGGTGTACCCTTGAGCAATCACAAAGGGGGGAGCCCACGCTTGCAAGATTAACACGAGCGCTAAAAGGATACATCGGAAGGAGTTCCGATAGAGCCCTCTTCGATGCTCAAGTCAGGAATTGCTAAAAGATAGAAGATGATTAAGAAGAATAGATTACTAGAGTTCAAAAAAGATCCCCCCCCCTTCCCACCTAGGGACTTAATGTTGGATCAATAGAACACGATAGAGGGGGGGTGAATATTGTAAAACCTTTTCGGATAAAACTAAGAGAATAGGCAGCGGAAATTAAAAACACAAAATCAACGCGAACACAAGGATTTACTTGGTTCGGAGTCGTGGTCGGCTCCTACTCCAAGGCCCACGATCCTTGACCGTTTACTGCGGGCAATTCTATAATGCGCAAAGTGTTTTATAGTGAATTGTACAGAAATATTGTAGTAAAAGAAAACAGAGTTACTCTTCGTGATCGACACCCGGTATGGATCGTACTTTGGTGCGGAGGGTCGTCGTCGGCGCTTAGAATCTCGAGATCTGAGGTTTCCGGAGCAGAGCGCTTGAGTCGAAGAGCGTAGAGGCATTTGAAAAAGTTGTCTTCGAAGCCATGGGGGTCGAGCCCCTTTTATAGTACACCTGGGGCGCCTGGGACGTTGGGGGCGCACTCCACGTGTCTCCCGATCCGCAAACCCTCATCCACAACTTGGTCAGCCCTTATCCCTCTAGGATCGGGCTCAGGGTTTGACGGGGGCGCCCAAGACGCAGGGGGCGCCCGGGTTGACTTGGTCTGCTGGCTTCTCGCTGACTTGAATTCTATCGCTTCGTTGGCTTGAGCCCAGGGCGCCCGAGGCATCCGGGACGCCCGGGAGAATGGGGGCGCCTGGGACCAAGGGGGCGCCAGGCGCCCGGGCCCAGGAACGAGTTTCTTGCTCAGCTTGTCTTGCCTTCACCTTGGGGGCGCCCGGGACCTCCGGGGCGCCCTGCCCAGCTATCTGCCCCTCTCCTTTTGGGGCGTTCTGAACTGCAGAAACTCGTTCCTTCGGTCCTGCATCCAGGGTTAGTACCAAACAAGAGAAAGCAAGAATGTTAGTGAATTTTACAGCCGTAGTTGTCTTGGTTCTGACTTTGGGTCTCCCAAATGGAACCTTAGGTCGAACCGACGCCTACTGTTCCCTCGACGGAGAACGCGTCCTCACCTACTCTTCTCAGAAGAATTTAACTGTTGCCAACCGGCTCCTCCGGTTGGACTTTTGCCCAGCAGTCCTTCGCCATGTGTCTAGCAGTCCTTCGCCAGGTCTTCAGTACCAAGCAGTCCTTCGCCTGGTGCCCAGCAATCCTTCGCCGGGTCTTTGGTTCCAAGCAGTCCTTCGCCTGGTGCCTAGCAATCTTTCGCCAGGTCTTTGACTCCTAGCAGCCCTTCGCTAGGTGCCCAGCAGTCCTTCGCCAGGTCTTAGGGTTTTGATGCCTAGCAGTCTTTCGCTAGGTGCCTAGCAGTCCTTCGCTAGGACTTCAATCTGCACACTCAAGTAACATGTTAGATAAACATAACATCTTAACTTTTGAACCCTTTGTCATTATCAAAACCCAGGTTCGACTTGGGTGCTGTCTGCACCAACACTTAAGTACCTTATATAATCGCTGCTTTTTTCCTTCGAGTGCTCCCACGTTACTGTAACTGCCTCCCTTGTTCCCACGCCTCATGATTCATGGTTGTCTGCCAGCTGTCATTCATTGAGGACTATTGGTAATGGCTATCACGCACATTAAATCATCTGTTGCGGGTCATAACCACCGGCCAGTATTCCTATTCAGGGAGGGGACACTTGAAAACTATCACCGCCTGTATTAAGTGTGTTATTATCATTGTTAACGATAAACTTCTACTCATCTATCCTCTCTCTCTCGAGTTGTGCTCGGGCTCCGCTCTGCGAGTTGAGCTTGGAAACTTTTAGTGTCTGAGCTGGTCTCGAGCACTCTTCTCCCAATATGGTCTTGGATACTTCTCCCCGAGCTGATCTCAAACACTTCTCCCCGAGTTGGTCTCGAGGAATCTTCCCCGAGCTGATCTTAGACACTTCTCCTCGATTGGTCTCGGGGACCCTCTCGAGCACTTCTATCCCTCCTAGCCATGGTGTTAGGATGTATACTAAAAGTCTTGTCTTTTTATATGGACATCTACATTTTGAAAGAGAATCACAAAATCACTGTTTGCATGTTTATATTAGTATGTGCATTTTGTCTGATACTTTGCATTGTAGATAACATGGTGTGTGGTGTCACACAGAAGATCATGTTATCAGTTCCTTGTAGAGTATAAGTAGAGGCTTGCAACTGAGATAGATTTTGACAAACCATTGGGATGGTTGTAGTGTAATTTGGTATTGGTTTGTCTTGACCATAGAATTATATTAGTGTACTTTGTGTGCATTGAGCAGGACCGATATAGAGGTGATCAAATTTATACTGACTTCATAATTGGATACCTCAGTTTATTATGGAGTATATGCTCTGAATCCCGATATAATAACGGGCACATGCACTTAATATTTATTTCTTTGATTTACTAATGGACGAGATTTATTCTGTTAAATTGAAAGGCCCGGTAAATTGAAAATAATATTATTTACATGGTGTGTCGTTGATTATAGACGAAAACTGTGTCCTGGTGAGTCGGGATAATGATGCCCCTTTGATGAGCTCATAAGGTTCATCATGTTAAATCATGCAGGTGGATTTGGTCCACCATGATGATAAGGATGAGTGGTACTAATCAAGGAGTTAGATGTTGATTAATTAAAATTGTCTGTAATTTAAATTAATCAACGGGCATTCGATATATTAATCATGGAGAGATTTATGTACTCATAATAGGTGAAGCTCATATGTAAATATGAGAGTTGGTAAGGTAGTTCAATGAAGAGCCTTTAGTGGAATGGTTCTTCATTAATAGATCGGGCATTGATCCATTAGGCGGCTAAGACCCAACTCCTCCTCATGGTCCCTATTGTAGCCTTATAAATATCCCATGGTGTCATGAAACCAAGAAAAAAATAATCATCCAACCTTAAGCCTCTCCTCTCCCTCTCTCCCTTCTCTCTCCTAGGGCACCCGGCAGCAAGAGAGGTGCTCCTCTCCTCTCTTCTCTTGTCCTTCCATCTTCTACACCCTTGGGTGGTCGGCGGTCACAAAGACAAGGAAGAGACTCCTCTTCCTTTTGTGGAGCGGCGAGAAGAAGGAAGGTTTGAGTGGTGGTCGGATTAGCTAGGAAGAGAAGGAGGGCTCCTTGGTGGCCGGTGGCGCCGCAAGCAAGAAGTTAAGGGAGGTGCTTTGGCCGGGTAGGGTTGGTGAAGGAGAAGCTCTATTCTTCTTTCTCTTCTTCTTCTTTCTCTTCACCTCTTGGCAGGCGCATCCTTGGAGCAAGGAGGAGGGTCGGTGGCTTGAGGAAAGGGAAGAAGTGGGCGGCGGCGTCCCTTGACCTAGGGTTTTGGTTGGCGCAAGAAGAGGGTGATATTGGAAGGTCTTGGCGAATACAGTTCTTGGTACGTATATCATCGCCCACGCGATGTCCAAGAGAGCAGGGTCATACAATAGAAGATCAAGAGATAACGAGAGGTATAAACTTCTCCCATGGTTCCTTTGAATTCTATTATTTCATGTGGCATAATTAATTATCTTGTTCATTAATTATTTGTTAATTAATTGTGATAATTAATTATTGTAGACCCCGATGATAAACACATAAATCGGTGATCCGCTCGTCTTCTTTTCCGCGACTAATTGGTTAGGCGAGTTACAATTAAGGCTTGAACAATAAGTTTGGCTAAGTTATAACTCGAATAAATTAGTACGGCGATGAAACTGTCGTTTGGGAGATAAGTCTCCATTCAAATTAAATTTTAATCCGTGGACATGAAGAGGTTTTTCATGAATGACCCAGTATTCGCTTAGGAAATCCGTCAAGCTATCTAACAGCACGTAGCCTTTTCGCGCCACGTGTTCACCTTGAGCTACTCATTCCGATCACCATGGCCAAGGCAATGGAAACTGAGCAGTCGTCGATTGGGCAAAGCTTACCTCTGTGGGACGAGCTGAGTTCCAAGATTAGAGAATGGCGCGCTAAATTCAACAATTGTGACGGCAACCCGGTCGATGACCTGATCGAGAAAAGATTCGAGAAGAACTATCGACCGGCATGGACGGCGACGTCAGTGTTGGATCCCCTGTTTCTGATCCGTACGTAACGCGAGCGGGAATTACCTCCTGCCATTCAACCGTCTGTCACCGGAGCAGGACAAGGACGCGAGCTGTGTCGTCGCCCAGCTGGTGCCGGCAGAGGACGCCGCCTTGGCACTCATGGAGCTAATGAAGTGGCGGTCTGAAGACTCGACCGGTTCTGCGCCCAGGCCATGCAACTGAAGCAAAGAGATCCAGCGATAGAGAAGATGACGCGGGTGGCCAACCCGCAGAGCCGCTGCCTCGTGTGGGAAAGCTGGTTGAGCGACCTCAAGTGCCTCCAGCGAGTTGCGAGCTGCCTCATCTTCCTCCACACCACCGCCGGCGACGTCCAACGTGGCAACACAACACTGATCCAGTGGCTGCGGGCGCACCACACAGTCGTCAGTGGCGCAGAAGATCGCTTTCGTGACCGTCAATTGTAAGACCGAAAGAAGGGACTTCGCCACTGAAGAGACAAACGCGGAGCTCCTTGACATTAAGACCTCCACGTCAGCATAATCTAAACCACATTTCCCTTGCATCTCAATTCAAGATTCTGTTGCTCCAGCCGCAGTTGACGGTGGGTGCATGATATATATGATGTAATCGTTCAAGATCAATTCTTAAAAATTGACGATATGTATCCTCTATCTCATCGTGCGTCTCACATTTATGTATCTAAATTAACTTCTTCCCTATCTATGGGTCAGGATCTAAAAGAGCTATTAAATTAGCGGATCTCCCTCAATTCAATATCTTGTTTGATTTCAGTTGCTTAGATTTCATTATCGTTATTTGTCTTCTTGTATTTCTAGATTCGAAAATCAAAGTTGCCATCAACAATGTAAGAAATCTTTTTTACCATTGTTACTCAAATTTCCTTCTTCTTCATGTCATTAAATCTTTCCTCCAAATGATTAATGATACTTCACGCCAAAATGATGTCAAAATCTATAGGCCAAAGATGGGAGGAGCTCTTAACACTTCAACAATATTTACATTATAGAATTTTCGTATTCGTAATAGCTATAGTAGTGTAATAGTTACGATTTTATAATTGTTACGATATAAATTTCTAATATTCAATAATATTTAAGTTATAGTAGTTACAAAATCATAACTATTAAAATATTACAGTAACTACGATTTTATAACTGTGACAGTATAAAATATTCACATTATAACAATTACGAAATATTCTTAATTGCTATAACACGAAGTTATCTTATTCATTCAACTGACTAATGCGATCAAGTGGTAGGAGATAATAATATCCAACATTGTATTAAAAGGCAACTATGTCATTTTACCAGGGAGGCTAGTGGAGTGGGATATCCTTTTAATTAAAAATAAAAAAAAGGATGTTCCTTTGATTTTTACCTAAGAAAAATGACAACTTTGGCAAAAATAATCCTCGCAACTAACAAAGGAGTGGTTAATTCTAGGTTACAGTTGGGTTCCATAATTTAAGTAAAAAGGTAGATTAGCACAATCAAATCAACCAGATACAACTTCAAATTGTAGCTTTTATTCATAATTGTAGTTGTGACAACAAACAACTGCCCACAAGCTTTGAGTAAATACTATTATTCCACACATTACAAGAGCCACAAAACAGAATACAAACTAGACTTGCACCAATTCTGTAGGAGCAGCCACATTTTCCTTTGCAAGAGGAGCTATTTCCTCTCCATCAATTCCAGGCTCACTTCCACTTGCTCCCAAGCTGAGCAACATCTCCTCCCACCTCTTTGCCGGTCCCTAACACAATCAACCGACCGACTATCATCATCGTATCGATCGACTAACATCATTGATTACCTCTTTATTTAGTTAGTTAGTTAGTTAGTTAGTTACATTCCTCACCTTCCAGGAAAGGTCTTGGTTCATGCAGTTCAGCATCATTTGCTTGAATTCAGCAGTGCGGTAGACTGCAAGGGCCTTCTCGACTGCTTCCGCGACCCTTTGGACATCGTGTTTATCGACATAGTCGCACTGAAGATTGAGCAAATTGCCTAATTGAGTGATGTGAATTCATGGGGGGAAAGAAAATGTTCAAGTAAATGGTTACATTGGCACTTAGACAACCAATATGGAACCCGGTGACTCCATCTCTGACCGTGTCGACTAGTCCACCGGTAGAGGCACATATTGATGGCTGCAATATTGAAACAAAATTTAAGCGCAACCAATTCGATCTCGTCTATCGAAATCGAGGAAGTAAACGAATAAGAGGAGGAACCTACAACTCCATATCTCATGCCTTGGAACTGAATTAGGCCACAGGGCTCGAATCTGCTAGTGATAGCAAGAAGGTCTGCTCCTGCCATGATTAAGTGAGCCAAGGGAACATTGAACTTCATGTGTGCTCTCACCTTGTTCGGGTACTTGGCTTCGAGTTCGGCTAGCTCTCTTTCCATCTTCCCCTTGCCGGTTCCCTGTGAGTCACAAGAATTAGGGAGCCATACCGATTAATTTGAATAAAGGATTTCGCTAAGGTTCGAGTTGGATGCATCTTACAAGTACTATCACTTGGACATTCTCATTGATGAATTCAGGAATAGCTGCCGCGAAAATGTCTGAGCCTTTCTGCTCTTCTAATCTCCCACAGAAGGCAATGAGAGGGATGTTTCGGTCGACCGGCAATCCAACTTCGGCTTGTAGAGCCTCCTTGTTCACCGGCTTTGCTTCCATTGCCTGAATTGATGTTAAGTTGAGTTCTATGATCTTTGAGGTGATAAATGATACAAGTTTGGAAGAATGGTCTCACAGTGGTGGCATCATAATTCGCGGCGATGTATTTGTCGGTCGCCGGATTCCACTCATTCGTGTCCATTCCGTTCACGATTCCGACGATGCCTTTGGCGCGAAGAACGTCGTCCAATTCGACTCCTCTTTGTTCCCCCGAAACGAGCTCTTGCGCGTAGTATGGACTCACAGTGACTGCCTTGTCAGATTCTATGATTCCGGCCTTCATCCAATTGGTTTTCCTCCCTTTCACCGGCTCGCTATGCCTGAAACATCTGGATGTATCGAAAGAACACTCGATAAAACAGTTTCCCTACGAGAGCAAGGCATACCCGTCCATGAAGTCGAAGGAAGACTCGAATCTCTCAGGCAGATTGAGCATTCCAAAATCCGAAAAGGCGAACCGGCCTTGGTAGACAATGTTGTGAATGCAGAAAGCAACCTGAAAATTTTGAAATAAATTGGCTCTCAATTAATCAAACCGAAACTGAACAAACCGAAACTCTTACCTTGGCATTCATATACATCCCCTGAGACTGATACATGCTCTTCAAGTAGCAAGGAAGAGGACCAGTGTGCCAATCGTTTGCAACGAAAATAACATCCTCCCCTATTTGCGATACCACGGATGAGACAAAGCGCGGGAAATTCAAACATAAACAAACAAAACTGTGTACCATATGGCCCAGAGTAGTATCTGCTATTGTTGAGATGGAGGAGCTTTGGAGCTAACAAAGCTGCCTGAAAAGGAAAAAAAAAGGCCACCTTTTCCATGAATTTGCTGAAGAACAAGTTATGGACTTCCAGGATTGATCACTCTCACCTTGCAGAAGAGACTGAATCGTCGCTTGTTGTCTTCGTAATCAGTTCCGGTCGAAGGACCGTAGAGCTTGCCTCCGGTTTGTCCCCAAACCTTGAGCATGTACGAACCATCAGAAGTGTGAGCCATGGAAGAAGAAGGAAGATGAAGAACGAAGGAGTACCTTGGCGAGAAACAGAGGGTGATCGATGAACACTCTGTCCACTCCCCTTTTGTAGCAGTGGAAGAATCGAACCCTTTCGATCTGGTCGCCGACTGGTATCTGCATTTAACAGCTAGCGTGATCGATGATCAAAAGTAGAATCTTTTTCCGGCGTGATCGGGAACGAACTTACATCCACTAGAACATTTGTGTCCCAGCCGTCGAAGTACTGATCGTAGCGAGGAGCGATGGTCATGACTCTGTGACCGTTTGCCTGAACAAATTAAGATCGAGAGCCCGATCAGAGCGTGAACGAAGTTAAGATTTCGAGTGGAGGAAGAAGGCCTTACGGCCATGGCCGGAGGGAGCCCTCCGAGGACGTCGCCGAGGCCTCCGGTCTTGCTCCAGGGCGCCATCTCGGCGCCGACGAAGACGATGTTCATCCCCTTTCCGCAGCGGACGACGACGGAGGTCGGCTTGGACTTGGTGGCCTGAGGTCCGGGCTTCGTGAGCTGCCGTGAGGTCTGGGATCTGCATCCTTGGGAGAGAGGGAATGCCATTGCTGCGGCGGCCATGGACGGACGTGCACTACGTACCTCTGCATGCAGTGGAACTATTAGATACAGAAATCAAACTCCATATCAGGAGAATAATGCGATCTAATCGCGATCGTAAATGAAGAGAAAATGCTAAAGAAAAAAAAATCGAAATTGATTCATATTGATCGTACCTCGATTTGCTTTCGGATCAAAGGAAGGAAGCTTTGTGTGTGCGCGGGGATGGAGTGGCCGCCTCGCTCGGTCGCTCTTTATAGGAGGCGCCACTAGCACGTGGCGGCTATTTAGTGGGTAGCCAGCCCTTCGTGGCCCCACGCGGGGAGAGCGGCGGGGGGAATGCGATAGGGGGTAACGAGCCAACCGTCGCGAGCTATTCGGGTCTCGGCGATAGAAGCTCGTTCGGCTCGTTAATACGCCTCATCGAGTACCCGTAGCTCGTGCAGGCCGTAATGCCGGAGCTAGTCGTAAAAAAAAAAAAAAAAAAAAAAAAAAAAAAAAAAAAAAAAACTCATGTGAAAAAAATAAAAAAATATAAAAATAAAATAAAAGAGAAAAAAAAAAATATAAGCGACTCGATAGCCGCCCACCCACTACGAAGCCGAGCCGGCCGACCCCACTCCAGGTATTCGGCTCGGGATGCGAATGCGAAGACGGCGACGGAAAACTGCCCGTTTTAATGAAATTACTGAATTAGCCCTTTTAAAGGAAAAAATAGCGTTTTTTTTTTGTGATCGTCAGTTTTTTTACCCTACTCCATCTGTCCCTTTAAAATTACGCAGTGACGCTCATATACTGTACTCCATTAATTTTTTTTAATTTAAAATCGATCTATTCAATCATATTTACATGTTAGCCATTAAGATTTTATTATTATTATATTATAAATTTAATTTATTCATCTAATATTCATATTATAATAATTAGCTTCAAAATTCTTATTTTATATCGGAGTTATAGTCTAAATTCAATATCATATAACATAATAGTCTAATTATTATTTTATAAAATTTTCTTATAAATTATCATATTTATATTGTAACAACTATAGGTAATATAATACAGGCTTAATGTTCATCTAATATTCATATTATAATCCTATCATTTTAAAATCACTATTTTATTAACAAACATTCACAGGTACTATAATACTTAGTCTCTTCATCTAATATTCATATTATCCCTACCATTTTGGAATCACTATTTTATTAAACAATATTTACGTTATAATAATTATGAAATTGAAATTATTATAATTAGGATAATAATTACAAATTCATAATATTTCATTAAAAGGGGCATTTTAGGGCACTTAAGCATACTGATCATCTTATACGTCTTTTCTCTGTTATTTTGGGTAATTATTTAGGAGTTTGGATTAGATTATATAGTGAGAATAACATGTTAAGTTTACGTGGAAGTAAAGATTAATGCATTCTAAACTAAAGAAAGGTGCGAATGTATTTGTCACCAATGAAGCTATTTTTTAAAAAAAATGTTCCAAGAAAAATACTATAAAAAAATAGTAGATTGTTATTTGAAAAAAAAATCTAGAAAAAAGGAAAAAAAACGAAAGAAAAAAAGGGTAGGGATTACTCTTTTTTGTCCCTTTCTTAATTCCAGATATAAGAATTAATCGTCTAATGCCCACAATATATAATATTATAATGGGTAAAAATTAATAAGAACGTGTCAAATTATATAAATCGGATATCCTTTTTTAAAAAATTAAAAAGATACCCAGCAAATTATATAAATCGGATATCATTTTTTTAAGTTTAAAAAGATACCCATCGTATATTTTATCTCAAAAATATTTATATATATTATTGTAATAGTTACTCAGTAACTATTAAAATATTGTTATTTACTTTCAGTATTATTATAGTAGGTAGTCATAGTTACTAAATATATAACACTAAATATAATATTGTTGTAGCATTGCAACGGTTATTTAGTATCTCTTTTAAAATGATATTAAGTAATTTAAATTGATTTGTTGAATTGATATAGAAAATTTTGATATAATAATATTCCGGATTTAGAATTTATGGTTTAAAATGTTAAAATTTAAAATTCAGCTAAAATTGTATAGTAATTATCTAATTAACTATTATAATTTTTTAAGTGATTTGATCAACTTAAAATGGTTTTCATGAAATATAATTCTTTTGACTAAGTTAGTTATAATTATTTTAATATAATAATATTTTATATATAGTAATGATAATAAAAATTAAATAATCGATTTGTCATATTATAGCAATTGGAGGTAACTATTACATATCATACTCACAAATAGTTAGTGTAATAAAGTTTAAATAAAAAATATTTTAGATATAAATCATTTGATGGGACGTCCTTTTGCTTTAAAAGAGATATCAATTTATATAATTTAGGATTTTTTTTAATTTTACTCATATATATTATAAATAAAATAATATTTAAGAAGCTTTTCGATATATATATATATATCTTTGAATTATAATAAAATGTCAAAGTTTTTTTTCCTAGATAGATAAGCGTTGGGGTCAAAGAAAATAGAAAATAGAATAAATATACACAAAAGAAAGAATTTTAATTTGATTTATATTCCACTCTTACGTTTATTGTTATAGGATTATGCTCTCAAATTATGGGAAAAGAAGACTCATTCTCGAATTATATAAGAGAAAATAAATTATAAGAACTTATTAATTTTTAATATATATGTGTGGGTTGCGGATGAAATCATGCAGACTTCCTCTGTGCATGTGTGTTTTTTAAAAAAAATTTTAATTCTTGATTATGTGAATTAAATTTAGGAGTTAAATTATAATATTAAATAAAAAATACAACGTGTAAGGAAGTGGGTAAACTAAGCAAGTCTGAAAGAAACTAATCGAACAAACATGGTTGAGCTAACATGGCTAGTCAAACAAAGAGGGTAAACTACACAGGTCGAACAAACCGGACATACGAGCTGACCAAATGGATCGAGTAAGCCAAGTGAGACAGATTAATATAATTTGCTGGAAAAACTAAACTAACCAAACAAGACGAACAAGTTGAGTTACGCAAATATACTAAATGAATCAAACTTACTAGGCATGCCAAAGATTGATCAAAACATGTGTGCTAGTCGAGCCATACTAAGCGGGCAAATCCGATGGCCCATGCAAATTGTACGAGTCAAATAAATCGAGCAAACCGAACGAGCTGAAGAAACGAGTGAGAGTTGCATTGGTACAAAAAAAACACAAGCAAACCAAGCAGGCTAAATCGAGCAGACACCATTTCATTGATACAACCATGTACCACTGCTCTCGTTTCCATTTTAATTTCATACAAATCAACCCAAAATTTCGACTATATAACTTTCAAATACAAATAGATCTAAACCTTCAACTAAATATTTTCAACCTTCAAGCATCCTTAAAACTTACAACGCTCAGAACAAACATAAGCTGACAGTGATCATAAATAGACGAGCGAAAACAGCTGTTAAACTGGTAGCGTTGCAGGAAAAATTGCGATAACGACAGATTATAAAATTAAAGCTCAGTTAACATTATTGCAAAGAGCATTAAAAGTCATTCTCAACTTTCTTTTGCTCATCCGACACGAAGAATCTAGCATTTTAAGCTTACAATGGCAAAATAAGCAGAGCATATATCAATGAAACTTTTATTAGCTAATCCATTAGCTCTGTTGTTTTATCAGTTGCTGCTGCATCCTTCTGAATTTCCAAAATTGTTGTGCGTTGGTTTAGGGCTTCATAGCGTTCATCAACAGTTTGATAAATGTTATTCACCTGGAAAAGAAAGCATCAATATTTTGATATTACTGTGGCCTTTTGCGGCTCAACTAATGATCAGACAAGATTAGAGTGATTAAAGAGATAACATGTAGAGCGTGCCAAATTGAAACACCCACCCAAAAAAATAAAAAATAAAAAAAATAAGGTTGCTTGATGACAATAATATTATTAAAGAATTTCTTTCATCAAATATTACAAGATATAAATCATATTTATATATAAAGTTAGGACCTATTCTAAGAAATAATTAAAACTCTATTCTAGGAAATAAATCAGGATTTTATTCTAAAGGCTAATTTGTATTTTAGGTCAAATATAAATTAGGATGCATCAAATTATCCCTAGCTATATTTACAATATTCTAACACTTCCCCTCAAGTTGAAAAATATAAATCATATACATCCAGCTTATTACATATGTAATCAATTCGGGACCCTCTAAATGACTTAGTAAATATATCTGCTAGTTAATCATATGAGTTGACATAACTAGTAGATATTTCTCCAGATATAACTTTCTCTCTGACAAAGTGACAGTCGACTTCAATATGTTTTATCCTCATGAAAAAATTAGATTTGAGCGATATGCATGGCGGTCTGGTTGTCATATATAAGTGACATTTGTGTGATCTCTCCAAATCTTAGTTCCTGAAGCAACTGTTTGAGCTCATATAAGCTCTTGACTGGCTATGGCCATAACTCGATACCCTGCCTCTGCACTGGATCTTGCTACATCATTCTGCTTTTTCCTTTTACAAGAAACAAGATTATCTCCGATAAATATACAAAACCCAGAAGTAGATTTCCTATCAGTGGAAGAACCTGCTCAATCTGCATCAAAATACCCTACGACTCGAGTATGTCCTTTGTCTCCGTACAAAAGACTCTTTCCTGGAGCGCATCTAATATATCGAATAATGTGGATCACAGCATCCCAATATTCCTTGCATGGAGAGTTGAGAAACTGACTTACTGCATTTACTGCAAATGAGATGTCTGGAGTAACAGTAAGATAGCTTAGTTTCTAATCGTTATGTTCACGATCTGAAGAGCTCCCCTGATTTGGTAGGAGTTCATTAGATGGATTGTCAACTGTCTTTGAGTTTAATATTCATGTTTCTTCTAAAATATCGATTGCATACTTCCGTTGGGATATGATGATTCCATCTTTGGACTGTGCTACTTCTATCCCCAAAAAATATATAAGTTTGCCGAAATCCTTTGTCTAGAAATGTTTGAAAAGATATTGTTTCACCTGTGAAATCCAGAGATGATCACTACTTGTGATTACATATCATCAACATAAACCACTAAATAGATGCAACAAGTAGATGAGTGGCGATAAAAGAAAAATAGTCGGACTTGTTCCGAATCATGCCAAATTGTTGAATTACAGTACTAAATCAACCGAATATAAAATTTCCATAGGCGACATACAAGACCAAAAGACTCTCCTGAGCAATAAAATACGGGGGTTGCTCCATGTAGACTTCTCGAGTAGGTCACCATGTAAGAAAACATTTTTGATGCCCAACTGATAAAGTGGCCAATGTCGAATCGCAGCAATGGACAGAATAGGCGCACAGAGGACATCTTGGCAACAGAAGAAAAAGTGTCCCCATAATCCAATCCAAAAAATCTGAGTATAGCCCTTAGCGACAAGACGGGATTTAAGAACAGCAGCGTCGCGAGGAAGAACAGCAGCATCGCGTGGAGGGAAAAAGAGAAGTTGCAAGCAGGACAAGTCGCGAGAGGGAAAAAAAGAAACGGATCAGCCAATATTTAGGGCAAAAGAGAATTTTAGGGTAAAGGAAAAACTTAAACCTTGCGCTGTGATATCATGTTAAAGAATTCTTTTCATCAAATATTACAAGATATAAGCTCTATTATATACAAAGTTAAGACCTATTCTAAGAAATAATTAGAACTCTATTCTAGAAAATAAATCAGGATTCTATTCTAAGAACTAATTTATATTTTAGGTAAAATACAAATTAGGATACATCAATTATCACTAGCTATATTTACAATATTCTAACAAATATTATTTCAATAGACTGATGTATTCCTATTTCATAAAATTGAAAATGATTTTAATCAAGTTTGAATACAAATTCCTCCACAGTCGACACCACCTCCAATTCCTAGGGATAAGGGACTAAAGCATCCAAACAAGAGTTGACTCGAGATTAGTTAAATTTAAATGAATGGAATTCAAGCTTCAATAGCATAGTTGAATCAAGCATGCCCTCAAGCTTCATAATGATTTGTTAAGCTGAGCCCATGCAAGGGAAAGGTTAGATCAAATTGACTTGTTTCCAGCCCTACCCAAAAATAGGTTGGACAGCATTAATAATGTTGTCTTACAGACCTGTTTACATATCAAAGATTGGAAAGACAGATTCCATGATTTTGTATTACCTTCTCATTTGAAGGCATATAAGAACAGAAAGCATTCTCTCGTATTACATGAAAAATGTATAGCCATTGTAGTATTGCAAGGAAGAAAACTATTTTTTCTGCAATCTTTCATACTCTTGAAAATAGGTAGCAACTGTCTTGTGATTATGACGGACAACTGTGAATTGTAACAAACACAAACTATTTAATTGAACCAAACCAACTCTGGCATCACAAGGTTGTCATTTTCAGCTTAAAAAGCAAGGGAAAAAAGTCAAGTATGAACAAGAAAACAAAAACAGATTACAATAAGACAATCACACAATGTCATGATTCTGAAAGATGTTTTCAAAAAGAACTTCGCCGAGACAATTAAAATGATCTACCATAATTAGCAACAAAATTGAACAGAAAGCCAGAATTGTCTTCCTCAGTGAAACTTAGCCACATAATGCCAACCTTGCATTTAATTAATCATAAAAAACTAATTTCAAATCCAAGGTAGCTCTTAGATCATGGGAAATGTAAAATAATTTGCATTTTATTTTAAATATAAAGGACATCCATTGAGGTGGAGAATCATAAAATTCATTTTATTCAAGCCCTTCTTGTTAAAGCAGATTGTTCTCTATGTACACTAAGAATAATGATATGAAGAATCATACCCTTCTCCTAGATAGTAATGCAAATTGCAAGACGATGAAATGCCTCCTAAGTACCAAAGTAATGCTGGGAACTATAACTTTTTAAAACATTCTTGAAAGCATTAATTTTCATGTTTTAAAACTATTATCTAGCTCACTACAGAAGATTTTATGTGTATGCAACTTTTAAGAACTTTCTTATTCAAAAATTTTATTTAGCAACCTAAGGACATAAAAATATATGTCCCACGGAGCCATCCTACAACCAAGGAGCCATTATGCGCGCATCATAGAAGTTTATAAACTAAACCTAAAACATTTAAAATACAGCAATTTCACTATACCATATCTAAATACTACACTTCCCAATTTAGATAAGCTAATGTGTAAGTGCACATAATTTTAGAGAAAATGATCCTAAACAATTTCCTTCTCCGATGTTCATGGAATAAGTTTTCCAAGTAAAATAAGGAAGAAAAAAATAGGACCACGGAAGCTTCAGAATCATACCATCCATCGAGCTTTCTAGACCAAAGAGCTACAGGATCAGATACAAAGCAATTTGTACTGATAGATAAAAATTCGCGAAGAAATAGAAATGTAGAGTTTTCATGCTAGCAATTCATCACCAGATGCGTACAGACATCATTTCTAATCAAAAGAAGCAGATGTGATGGGAGACAAGAAAGAACCTGTAGGCGAATGGCATCGCGAGCGTTCATGTAGTCCTTGTAGAGGAGATAGAAGCCAGCGATGGAAGCCGTGGCGGCGCCGGCGAAGAAGGACGCCATCCTGACCCGGAAAAGGAACCCCATCGCTCTCTCCTACGGCCTCACTCCCACTCTTCCGCGGCACGCGATCCCTGCAGATCGAAGCTTGCAAACGACGGCAAGCCGGCGAGGTGTTCGCGATGTGGTCGAGCCGACGAGATGCGCCCTTCGCTAAGTTAACAATCTGTTGCCTCGTGTGTACCGCCGTTCGTTGGGACATGAGGCCCATTTATGCGAATGATGCCCAATTTTAAGCCCAAATTAGAACGATAAATTTTACCTCCTTTAATTTGAAAATTTCCGAAAGTCTTTATTGAACCTGAAATTGTGATTTTTTTTAAAAAAAAAGAGAAAATATAATAGGTTGTGAAAAAACAGTAATTTCGTTGAGTATTTTGAATTAAATTGTTTCAATTTAGTTGTAAAGTTACTTCTGGAAATTAAGTGAAAATAATATATAAATTATTTAACATTTGATTTTTCATTGAAATAAGCTTTTTAAAATAAGGAGGTCTAATAAATTGTAATGAGATCTTCAATGATACATCAATATCAAATTCATATAGGTCACTATGTTATAGGTGCAATTATCACTAATAATTAAACTCAGATTATAATAGATGATAAAAATTAAAATTAAATTATGTATTTTTTTTTAATTTGTACCAAGTATGTAGATGGAAAGACGGGAAGGATCCATAGGACCAAACACTAGACTAAAGTCTAATTAGGTTAGGAGGATTGTTAGTAAGCTCAGATAGATTAGAGAGGATTAGATATCTAGTAAGAAATTCAGTTGGATCAGCAAATCAGACAACTGGCTAAAGTTCAAATGAGACATCCGACATGAAGACCTGGTGGGTAAGGAGATTAGACGTCAAGTGAAGTCATTCTACAAATAGTAAATAAGGTAAGCAACTGGAGAAGAAATATCTAATAAGGCGAGTCCCGGTGGGACTGCATGTAGGCGCTAGTCCAACTTAGATTAACTTAGAAATCTGAGTTGAGACCAAAACTAAATCCCGATTGATGGGGCTGGATCATCTGTGCCCGGCACGGGGGATGAAGAAGCTAAGGACACGACGTAACTTCTCTTCTCGGGCCCCGGGGCCCCCTCTCGAGGGCGCGCTCGGGAGGGTCAATCCAAGGATCCCTCGTGGAAGCCCCCTCTGGAGGTGGGGGCCGAGAGTACTTCGAGAGATATCGTACCCAGAGACCCCCGAGCTCACCTCGGGAGGCGGAGTCCTCGCAATAGCCGACCTCGGGAGCCCCGAGTGTCTCAAGTAAAGACAGAGTGATGGCGACGCGGACTATTTCAAAGGATATCCCTTTATCACCGAAAACAGGGGGCACGACCTAAATATCGGAGACGTGGCACCGACAAAGGGGGCACGACTAGTCCGTCGACATCGATATAAAAGGTAGATCAACCCTCCTGTAAATGGGTTACGATATCTCGTCTTTACATACTGTATTTCTTTCTCACCACAAATTCGGATAGCCTACTAACTTGAGCGTCGGAGTGGACTCCGCCGGACCCCTGCTGGCGTGTCCCCCTAATGCTTGTGTTACTTCCACAGAACCCCCAAGTTCCTCATCGACGTAGTCATCTCCGCAGGGGCTGAGTCTCAATGACTGGCCATCGCCGACGACTCCTTCCGGAACACCGATCTTGATTAGACAGATCTAATTCATAATTTATACATTTATGTTAACTCTATTTTACAGATAATTTTGGTAAACCAAGTTGGAATGAATATTACTTTGGACGCCTCAAGTAATAGAGGGTGCCCTCAAGTAAAACACTTGAGGTGTCTCAGATGACTGGAGACGCTCCTGAGCAGAAGATGACTGGGATAATTTTTCAACTTTTTATCTCCTTATATAGATAACATGATTCTATACTATTTAGATTGATTATTTATTATTTTCTCCTTTAAAATTTGATTTAAGCATTAGAGGGACCTCGTCGGTTCAACTCCGACACAGTCAATGACATAAGAAGAAGAAGTCTGATTTTCAATCTTAAAAGCTTCGTCAGTAATTGTCTCTGTCCTCATCGGTCATCCTATTGGCAAAAGATAATCTGTTCGTTTTTATAATTCCTATCAATCTGTCTCAGGATTAATATGGAGGAGAAAAATTACGAGCTATTAGTTCGAATATTATAACTAGTGCGTGGAGAGGGAGAAGAGTTTTGTCAAGTTTTAACTCCCAGATCTCATACTAACAATATTCACGTACTAACTATCAGTCCATCCCATGAGTTTTGTCAAGTTTTAATTCCCAGATCTCATACTAACAATATTCACGTACTAACTATCAGTCCATCCCATAAGGACATCGTCCTCATCGGTCATCACTCTCAAATGAGATGGCCGATTTTGATTAAATTAACATCACTCAAATTTTTACAATTGTCAACATTTAATTAAATACAGCTTCCGCACATTTTAAATACAAAAAAAAATCCAATAATTTTTAATTACGGTGTCATTGTCGAATTCAAATACTTGGTAATATCAATCATATGCGCTTTTAGACACATTCAAATAAAAATTGCCTTAATAATTATATATAATATTGTACCTCCAAAATTAAAATTTTAATCATTATCAACCTCAAATACTTTAATTAAAATATTGATATTTTGTATTTTTGAAAGTTTACTTTAATAAAAAAAATATAGCCATAAATTGTTTTGTAAACAACTTGCGCCTAAGAGTATTATCGAGAGAGAGAAAGTGAGGTATTTTCTATTAATAAGGATGTCTTTGCATAATTTTAAATTATACAAAAATTAGGAAATCACCTGTTATTATCTATACCAAAAGTCAAGAATTAAAAAGTTTAGAAACTCTATGTTTTTTTAATCCAGATATCATGGAGGTGACTAACAAATAATTACCTTTTCATTTATATAACTGATTAATTTTAAAGTGAACTAATTTGATCATATAAAAATTTTATTTACAAAGATAAATTGAGAAACGTCCGCTTAGAATTTGAGATTTGAATCTCTTAATTATTTATTAAAAATTTTAATTATTATACAAATGTCTTGAAGGACAGCAATAATTTTTTATTTATTATTTACACTATATATATGTGTCCCTAAAATAATTACATATTAAAAAGCGTTACTATGACTTTAATAATTAATTACTATTTATAAGATAAAAAAATTATTTATTATTCAAGCTGATTTTATACAAATCAAATTACTTATTAAAGAGATGACAATTTACTACTCTCTAAATGATGACAAAACGGTTCATTTGTCTTTAATATTTTCTTCAATTCATTTTAAAATTAATACGAAGAAAATAAATTATGAAACAATTTACTTCATCTTCACTATGCAACGGTCCATCTCACTTTATGCCACTTGTGTTTGAATTTAATGTAAAAAATATATATTTTATAAATATTAATATCTTGTTTCTTTATATATTATTGTCGCACTCAAAGGTTGAGGCATACAAAAATATGAGTTCAACCCTCCTCTTGCGTCATCTTACTTTTTATTTAATATAGATAATCAAGTCACATTATCGGGAAAAAATTAATTTACTTGTGAATATTTTCCATATAAAATGAATTTAATCTGTAAATATTTTATCAAATTTAAAATGTACCAAGCTATTATTGAAATGGTCCTTTAACATGACTTAAAATGATACAATAACTGGGTGTCCAACCCGTACCAACAGCACATGTCCACATGGTCCATCTTGAGATAGCTAACTAGGTCATCATGTGTTGAATGTCTGAGTAGCCAAGTGACTGAGGAGTAATGATACGTAACAAGAATTTGTAGCATGAAACTCAACATGAATGACGTGGCACTTTTTATATACGCATCCGATTGCCACTTGGACATCAACGGCGGCCTCCGGCCGCCGCCCCGAACCATTCTATAACCTGGGAGGCATAGTGAACCCGTCGGGGATCGCTATAATTAGAATGCCACGTCATTCACGTTGGGTTTCATGCTACAAATTCTTGCTACATATCATTTTTTGTGACTGAGTGCTTGAGTGATCTAGTATCAGAGTGGCCGAGCGCTTGAGTGCTGAGGGCTCGAGCCCCCAAGAGTTGATCATGGGAGCAAGTAATGATCATCTATATATCATCATCATCTTCTACTCTTCCTTTACCTTTCATATGTACCTAAAAACTATCTCTTTCTCAACTTAAAATATTTATGAGGATATTGCATACATCACCACCAAATAATTAACACACTCATTTAATTATGTTTGAGGAAATAAATAACTATTTTCACAAATCATCAAAACGTATTTAATTGATGGTGACAATGAAAAGCATTCCTAGAATCATTATCTTCAAAGGCAAAATAATTAGGTCAGTGAGGGTGAAGATGAAGGATAAACAGGAGCAACACCATTATATTGATTGTTCAGTTAATTAGTGAAGCAAATCGGCACGACAAGATCCATCATTGGCTATCGATATTCGACCTAATTTTGGTTCTTTGTACTAAAGGCCTTTTGATTAATAGTAACGAGATAAGATAGAATAGTTAATAGAAGCGAGATTGCTCTATGCACAACTTTTTCCTCCCCTTTGAGAAAAAACAAAAGGATATGCGAAAGCTACACATGCCTACATGATTGATTAGTGAGGGGATGACCTAATCTAATTAGGTCAATCCAAATTAATATGAAATTGGGGTTTTAATCTCTTTTAATTTTATAAAAGATCATATATTAACCTCCAACGTCACACGCAACCAATTCCACACACGCAACCAATTCCACAATCATATGTAGAGAGATAAATTAGGAAATTTAGCAAATCACCACATAAAAGTATATTTTTGCCGACTTAATCCTTATTTGATAATTCTATCATATGTGATGACTAATATCTTTTAATGATGTATTGATATGTTTGGGCAAGATGATATATCATTCTATAGGTTTAAGTATGACGTAGTTCAATTTTAGTCAAGTTGATGTTTCTACTTTTTGAACAAGCTCTCCATTGGAATATAAAATCAGTAATGACATCATTGTTTTGCCTAACTCTATTATTAAATTATATTCTTCAATAACAAAGCACCTATTAGATAGAGATTTTATTATTTTCCATAAAATTTTTAAATAAATAAATAATATTTTATTAGAGTATGTGTTTGCAAAATGAAATTATGAAAAGTCTAGGAAGACACTTTACGAATATTAAATTAATTAGCGCTAATATTGGGCGTCAAGATTGACCAAGTTGATCATATTTGGGTTAACTCGAGTTAAGATTTTGATATTTGATCAATATGTTAGTTGGTCAAGACGTAAAATAGGTAAAGGTTGATCGGATTTTTAATAGTCGATCAATATGTTAAGTTGATTGACTTAGAAATTAAGTAGATCAAAGTTGATCAGATATTTGACAAAATATAAAAAAAACCAAGTGTGTCGCGAAGATCGGACATTTGGTGGTCGAAAATCTAATATGAAATCGGCATGAAAAAAAGTCTAGCTCGATCATATACTTGGCCAGACATATTTAGCGGTTGGAATCCAAATTAAAAGAGTTAACGTAAGATGTGAAGTCCTGATAGGATAAGGTTAACCGAATGGAAGACAACGAGGAAATTCTAGCAGGTTAAGGTTGATTGGAGGCATGAAGTCTCGATAGAACAAGATTGATTGAATGCTAAGTAATCAGGAAGTTTTGATAAGTTAAAGTTGATCGGATGTTAGATAATAAAAAAATCTAACAAATTAAGGTTATTTGGATGTTGATCAAAAAAAAATTCTGATTTGTTGAAGCCAATTGAATACTAGATA
Source organism: Boesenbergia rotunda (assembly GCA_024364735.1). NCBI lineage: Eukaryota > Viridiplantae > Streptophyta > Magnoliopsida > Zingiberales > Zingiberaceae > Boesenbergia > Boesenbergia rotunda. The sequence continues at coordinate 49,458 of JAGFNQ010010103.1, forward strand.
AGATGAGATTTCGGCTTGAAATGAGAATACTAATTAATTGATAGGGATGTCGATTTATTAATGGAGGTAAAATCTACAAAAATATATATATATATATATATATATATATATATATATATATATATATATATATATATAATTAATTGATATGTGATTTATTAATGAGGTAAAAAAAAAATATATATATATATATATATATATATATATATATATATATAAAAGTGTTACAGTATATATATAAGTGTTACAGTTCTGCTACAGTAACTGTCCTGCTATTGTTCTGTTGCTACAGGACTTGTGGATAGTATTGAACTGTAGTTGCTATGGGTTTTTGTCTTAAAGATGTCAATTTTGAGACGTTGGACCTAAGTCTTATTTTATTTTTCATGCGATCCATAACAAATATTTCATTTACTTTTGCATTTGTATATCTTATTGTGTTGTTATTGTTTATGGATATTTAATTCTTAAAAAAGATTAAATATAATTTTATAAAGAAAAATTAAAATGTCATCTATCGATAAAAGTCATAATTGACTTTAAAAAATAAAATCTACATTTCGCGTAAATGAATCTAGACTATTAATTTACTCAAAACTGATTATGGATGAATAACAAATTAATTATTTAAAGTCAACAAAAAAAATTTACATAAAAGGAAGTAGATGGGAGAATAGTCTCACATCTAAAATTTCCAAAGAAATTTGCCTCCTTATATGTGTTCATGTGTTAATAGAGTTAAAAAAAACATAGGTGGTCTTTTCTCACAGGCGAGCAGGTGTTCGCACCTGCGAGCCCACCACCCACCATGCGCCTTTGTTGACAAACTTTGCACTTATGCATCGTCGTGAGGAGCTTAAATTTATGGTCTAGGTAACGTGGCACCCACCATGCGCCTTTGTTGACAAACTTTGCACTTATGCATCGTCGTGAGGAGCTTAATTTATGGTCTAGGTAACGTGGCAGTGCCTACGTGGGAAATCTGAAAGGTTACAACTATACAGATATGATGGATGAGATCAAAGGGATATCTAAAGTGTTACAACCCTCTAGATCGAACGACCCAAATTATTCCTAAACCAAAGGTCACACCCACTCACCAAAGGGTACCTCACCTCTTCCCTTGTATAAATAGAGTCCTCATTCAATCATCAAAGTTATTAACATTCATCACATCTTGTACATTCAGAGTCCAAAAAGCCTACGAGAAGTTCGCTGGTATCAAAATTTATAGTGCTGCTATTTCGAGCCATCGACATTGTATCTTGGGAAACGAATTTTTGCTATCCACGAGCACCTGTGGCGGAGCAATATCGTTTTACAGAGATAGAGTTGAACACTAACCTCGACGATATATCATATCAGTTTGCATCCTCCCGCCATCAACCCTGGAATCGACTCCCAACAATCGTAAAATGATATCATGCAAATTGATATGAACTTGATCAACGACGTTCCGTCCACGCCAGAAATGTTCAACGGAGCCGACTTTAAACGATGGCAGTAGAAGATGTTGTTCTATCTGACAACACTAAATCTTGTACAGTTTGTGCGTGAAGACCCGCTAGCCACTACGGAAAGTGATTCCAACAATAAGTCTGCATGGTCTCATGGAGATTTCCTGTGCCGCAACTACGTTCTTAACACATTGGACAACACGTTGTATAACGTATATAGTCCGATGGAGACGAAAAAATCTCTGTTGGAATCACTAGAAAAGAAATACAAAATCGAAAACGTCGGATTGAAGAAATTCATCGTCGGCCGGTTTCTGAATTTCAAGATGATGGATTGCAAGAGCGTAACATCTCAAGTCTAAGACATGCAATTGATACTACATGATTTAGATGTTGAAGGCATGAAGCTGAACGAGTCGTTCAAAGTAGTCGCGGTAATCGAGAAACTTCCTCCGTCGTGGAAGGATTTCAAAAATTACCTTAAGCACAAACAAAAGGAGATGGGACTTGAAGACCTAATCTCGAGGCTACGAATAAAGGAGGAACAAAGTTGACTATTGAGGAGATGTCCAACATAGTTGAGCAGAACGCCAAGAAGTCAAAGCAAGTTAAGAAGAAGGATCAAGACAAGAAATTCAAGGGCTCGTGCTACAACTGTGGAAAGCCAGGACACCTGTCCAAAGATTGTAGACACCCGAAGAAACCAACCAAGAGTCAGAAGGATGCTGCGAACCATGTCGCAACTTCTGATGACAAGCTCCCCAATTTATCGGAACTGGAACTTACTGCGGTCGTGTTTGAAGCCAACACGATGGTGGACAACCCGAAACAGTGGTGGATCGATACTGGAGCAATACGTCACATCTATTATGATAGGATGATGTTCTCCAAGTATACGTCGATAAGTGGAAAAAAGCTCTATATGGGCAATTTCACTACATCACCGATTGTCGGACTCAGGAAAGTTGACCTTAAGATGTCATCTGGGAAGGAGCTAACACTCATTGATATACACCACGTTCCTGACATCAGAAAGAACATAGTTTCTAGATCGGTACTTATCAAGGTCATCTTTAGACTAGTGTTTCAGTCAAACAACTTTGTACTTACGAATAATGGTATCTACGTAGATAAGGGATATATGAAACACAGTCTGTTCAAAATGATTGTAATGACTGTACACCGTGAATTTGATGGTAATAAAATAAAAGCTTCCAACTACGTTATTAAGTGGTTTAATTTATAACATGATCAATTTGGACATGTTAATAATAACACTCTGAAACGTCTCATCAAATTAAATTTATTACCAAACATCAAAGTTGACGAAACACACAAATGTGAAGTGTGTGTGGAAGCAAAGATGATGAGACTACCTTTTCATTCGGTCAAAAGGTCAATGACTCCACTAAAATTGATACATAGAGATCTATGTGACTTAAAATTTGTGCAAACTATAGGAGATAAAAAGTATTTTATTACTTTTATCGATGACTGCACAAGGTTCTGTTATGTCTTTCTTTTAAGAAGTAAAGATGAAGTCTTAAAGGCTTTCGGAACCTATAAAATAGAAGTTGAGAATCAACTTAATAAACGAATTAAAATAATTCGTAGTGATAGAGGTGGAGAATATGGTGCACCGTTAGATGAGTTTTGTTCAGAATCTAGCATTATCCATCAGACAACGGCGTCATACTCGTCTCAATCAAATAGTGTTGCCGAACATAAAAATCGTACACTAAAAGAAATGATGAATGCCTTGTCGATAAATTCAGACTTATCCCAGAACTTGTAGGGGAAGCTATATTATCGGCAAATCACATTCTCAATAAAATCCCTCACAAGAAAAATGATAGAACACTATATGAACTATAGAAAGGCCGCGAGCCATCATACAAATACTTAAAAGTGTGAGGGTGCTTGGCAAAGGTCGAAGTACCTAAACCAAAGCAAGTAAAGATATGATCTAAAACGTTCGAAGCGATATTTGTCGGATATGCCCATAATAGTAGTGCATATCGTTTCATAATTCACAAGTCCGACATTCCTGATATTCATGTGTGAACTGTTGGATCTAGGATGGCTAGAGAGGGGGGTGTGAATAGCCAGCCACTAAAAACCTTTGGGTTCTTTGCTTATCTTTCTGAACATAGGTTAGCAGCGGAAACACAAACAAACAGAAATAAAGTAGACACTAACAAAGAGATTTACAAGGTTTGGGGATAACTTGCCCCTACTCCTTAGTGTGCCCGTGAGGTGGGCGATCCCTTGATCGTCGACAGATCAAGCCCCGGAATGAATCCGGATAAGAAACTCTCCTTCTCGGTGGAGTAACATCTCCACAGACAGTTTCATAAATATATCAATAAATACAGGAGACTCGAGAAGAAGCTTACAGAGCAGATGTAACCTTGAGCACACACACACAGAAGGATCAACAACGAAGAAGAACTGCAGAGCACAACACCACCACAGCAAAACCCTCAGCAATCCTTTGCTTCGTTCTCTGTTCTTGTTGTTGTGTCTCTCCTTGTCTCTGCTTCGCCATCTTCTTCTTATGCATTCCTTTTGCACATCAAAAGGCTTCGTCACCCACTGACCCACGACGTCGTCACCCACTGACCCTCTGACCTCCTCTGAGCTCTCAGTTCACTGAAGTCCTCTTTAGCTGGAGCTTCAGGTCAGTCGCCAGACGCCAGACGCCGTTGAAACCTGTAAACACATACCAAACAAAAGAGCTGCAAAGAAAGCCCCCCTTGACCCTTCTCCTTGCTCCTCCATTTGACTCTGTATCATTTGCACACTCATAGGTTAATTAGCGAAGCAAATCAGAAGTAATCAGAAGTCTGACAATCATTTGAATTAAAGCTGTTGAGGTGATGATCGGTCACCCTGACCGATCAAACTCCCTCCTGACCGATCAGACTCCATTCTGATTGATCCAGTGAAGTTCTGATTGGTCTCACTGATCGATCAGAGATCAGGATCAATCACCAGACCGATCACAGACTCGATCACAAGCAAGTTCAGAGGCTAGAGCTTCAGGCCTTAGCCGATCGGTCAGCTGACCGATCAGCCAAGGGCTGATCGGTTCAACTGGCAGATCAGCTAAAGGCTGATTGGCTGATCGGTTTAGTAACCGATCAGCCAAGGTGGCTGATCGGTTTAGTAACCGATCAGCCAAGGTGGCTGATCGGTCCAGCTGACCGATCAGCCAGGTGGCTGACCGATCAGGGTCCCTCCTGATCGGTCCAGCCTGATTATGATCGATCGCACTGATCGACCTGATAACTCTCTGTGATTTTCTGATCTGTTTCTGATCGGTCACCAGACCGATCAGCCACCACACAGAATGTTTCTGATCTGTTTCTGATCGATCATCAGACCGATCAAACATCCGGGATAGATCACCAGACCGATCTACTGTCAAGAGAGTTCATGTCAACTCCCTGATCAGACTTCAGACCAATCCAGCATGCCCAGCTTCACTCACGGGGACTTAGTCCAACCTAGCTTCACTCACTAGGACCCAGCTTCACTCAACAGGATTTACTTCACCTAGCTTCACTTATTAGGATTTCCTTCACCTAACTTCCCTTACTAGGACCTGGCTTCACTCACCAGGATTTCCTTCACCTAGCTTCACTCACTAAGATTTCCTTCACCTAGCTTCACTCACTAGGACCCGGCTTCACTCACCAGGATTTCCTTCACCTAGCTTCACTCGCTAGGACCCGGCTTCACTCACCAGGATTTTCTTCACCTAGCTTCACTCACTAGGACCCACCTTCACTCACCAGGATTTCCTTCACCTAGCTTCACTCGCTAGGACTCGACTTTACTCACCAGGATTTTCTTCACCTAGCTTCACTCACTAGGACCCCGCTTCACTCACCAGGATTTCGTGCCCAGTCCTCGACCAGGACTTCGTGCCTAACTTCACTCATCAGGACTTTTGCCCAGCTTCACTCACCAGGACTTCCGATCTCACTCAACCAAACTTAAATCGGTGTCAACACCAAAACAACAATCGGGTCAGACTGCAATCACTTTCGTTGCAATCACTTTGAAAACGTATTCCCAAATAAGAAGCGAAACGTTCAAAGTCATTGCAACGAAAGTTCTAACGAACAAGATGTTCATGAGCTTAGTTGTCGAAAAAGGACTATTGACGATCAAAACTCAAAGCTACGTCGAAGCAAATGGGTTAGAGTTGAGAAATCGTTCGGGCCGAACTTCATGACTTTTATGTCAGAAATAGACCCAAGAACATTAAGTGAAACTCTCTCTAGTCCCGAAGCCCCATTATGGCAAGAGACAGTCAATAACGAAATCGAGTCCATCATGAATAATCATATTTAGGAATTGGTGGACCTTCCTACTGGTACTAAACCATTAGGTTGTAAGTGGATACTAAAACACAAGTATAAGACTAATGGATTGATTGACAAGTATAAGGCCAGACTTGTATCCAAAGAGTTTATGCAAAAGGAAGGTCTTGACTACTTCGATACCTACTCACCTGTGACAAGGATTACATCCATACAAGTGTTGATAGTCATCGCAACACTGTATGACCTTAAAATACTTCAAATGGATGTTAAGACTGCTTCCTTAAATGGTGAGTTGGAAGAAGAAATTTATATAGAGCAACCCGAGGGGTTTGTAGCTCCAGGAAAAGAGGAAAAGGTGTGTCGAGTTGTTAAGTCGTTATACGGACTTAAACAATCTCCTAAACAATGGCACGAAAAAATTGACAAAGTAATATTGTCAAACGAATTCAAAATAAATGAATGTGACAAATACATTTATGTCAAAATCACACCTGAAAGTTATGTAATCGTCTGTCTATACGTAGACGACATGCTTATAATGGACAGTAATCATGAGTATAAAGAGAATGTTGACAAAAAATTTTAATATAAAAGATATGGGTCGAGCAGATGTTATATTGGGAATTAAAATTCTCAGGACATCTGATGAGATACTTCTGACACAATCCCGTTATGTACAGTCAGTATTGAAAAGATTCAATGTCTACGATCTCTCTATAGTGAAAACACCTATGGATCTAAGTCAACCCTTAGTGAAAAACCATGGTGAGCCCATATCACAATTGAAATATTCTCAGATAATAGGCAGCTTGATGTACTCACAAACTGCACACATCCGGATATTGTCTGTGTGGTCAATAAGCTGAGTCGTTTTACAAGTAATCCAAACGACACCCATTGGAAAGCACTAATGCGAGTTCTTAGATATTTTAAATATACTATGAACTACGGATTACATTATGGAAGATATCCCACTCTCTTAGAGGGGTACTGTGATGCTAATTAGATATCAGATAAAAAAGACTCCAAATATGCACTAGTGGATATGTATTCACGATTGGTGAGGGAGCGGTATCTTAAAAGTCCACTAAGCAAATGTGCACTGCTCGATCAACTATGAAATATCAATTTATAGCACTAGACAAAGTAGCCGAGGAAGCTGAATGGCTGCGGAACTTCTTAGAAGATATTCTGAGCTGGACAAAACCTGTGCCCGCCGTACTTATACACTGTGATAGTCGATCGGCGATTGGAAGTGCACTGAGTAGTATGTATAATGGTAAGTCACGACATATATGTCGTGGACACAATACCATCAGGTAGTTGATATCAAATGGGGTGATTGCAATCGAATATGTTAAGTCCAAAGATAGTTTGACAGATCCTCTTACAAAGGGGCTATGCCAAGATCAATTATACTGCTTATCAAGATGAATGAGATTAAAAACTTATAACTGAAACGACTGTAGCGGTAACCCAACCCTGTTGACTGGAAATCCCAAGATCTTGGTTCAATAGGACAACGAAGTTACAAAAGTTGGGTTACGACACACAAAATATATTATCTCTATCCCAATCCTAGGATAAACATGTGTTATCCTACCACATGTAGTGAGGTTAAACTTATGCTTTTAATGACTTCTATACCTTTATAAGATGGAGTATGGTAGGTAGGGATGGCAATTTTCCCCGCGGATTTGGATACCCGCGGGGAAATCCGAAACGGGGCGGGTTTGGGGAGGTACTATCGGGTTTGGATTCGGATTCGGGGATTTTAAAAATCCCCGAAACAGATCAGGGCGGATATGGGGATGCTATCTCCATCCTCGAACCCGCCCCGATATATTTAAGAATAATAAAATATTAATAATTATTAAAATAATTTCAATAATATTAATATTAAAGGTTTCTGAACCCTAATCATCTCACTCGCCGCCTCCCAAGTCCCACCATTTGCGATTCTCCAATCTCTTCGACTCTTCTCTGCTCCGGTGCTCCCAGTCGCCGCCGGCCGCTCCCAGCCGTCTTCAAGACTTCAACTCTTCTCTTCTCTGCTCCCAGTCGTCGTCTTCTCTGCTCCCAGTCGTCGTCTTCTCTACTCTCAGTCGTCGCTCCCAGCCGCCACTCGCTCACTCGTCTCTGCAGAAGAACTTGGCTGCAGGCTGCCAGGCTGCGTGCACTTGGTGAATGGTGAGTGACGAAAAGTTCCTCTTTTTTTTTTATCGATCGATTTTTTCGCTCTGATGTTTGTTGTTTTTCACTCTGATGTTCGTTTTTCGCTCTGACGTTTGTTGTTTTTCGCTCTATTGTTCGCTGTTTTTCGTTTTTTATGTTTGGTGCTATGCTACTTGATCTGATACGGCGATACTTGTCTTGACATATCATCCTACATCAGTTGCATCATACGGCTGGCTTTGATTTCCTCACGGGGGAGGTTTGAATCATCCTGCATCAGTTCATCGAGCTTTTCTTCCGAATTTGTTACAACTACATCTAAATTGTACTGCAAGGTCACAATGTGGCTCTCAGTTGCATCATCTTCTACGGAGTCCACATAAGCTTCTGTTTCTAAAATGGATGCATCCAATCCTGAAGAAACTGCTCCTGCATCTTCCATTTTCAAATCTTGGTTGATGTCTATGTTGGTCACTTCTGAAATAGCTTTCGATGCAGCATCATAGATGGTGTATGGTTTCCTTTGCTAATTGCTGTGCATATGTATGGATTTGCTTGTGGTTTCACTCATCAAAGCTTAACTTCCATTGTCAATTGACTACGGTTAAACAGATAGATGATGTATGTATGGATTTGCTTGTTCATTATTATTATTTATGCATTTTGATATAATGATATATTATCTCAGATGGAAAAGAATGATAAAGAGGTTGAGGATGCTATGCAAATGCTCCAACTATGGGAAGTCAAGCACTTGGATTGACAACATCACAGTCCCAAGATGAGAGTGTTTCGATCGATGCAAACGAAACACCTCCAAATGAGAATTTAGATGCTGAAAGTAAGGGATCAGAGGGTGGAAATAAAAGAAAATTTAGATCTCCTGCATGGGATCATTTTGAGAGAAAGCTAATTAGAGGAAAATGGAAAGCGGTTTGCAAAGATTGTAAGAAGTCCTTAGGTGGTAAAACTAAGATTAATGGTACAAGTCATTTACTTGACCACATCAAATCATGTTTGTTCAAAAAACAGAAGACCATAAAACAATCAATATTGCAACCAACAAAATCCGATGATGGGGCAACAATGCTTGGGTCATATCATTTCAACCAAGATCATGGGAGGGCAGAGCTTGCCAATATGATTACATTGCATGAGTATCCTTTATCGATGGTTGATCATGTGGGGTTTAGAAGGTACTCTTATTCCTTACAACCATTATTTAAAGTTGTTTCTTGAAACACAATAAAAAACGACATCATGAAGATATTTGAGTATCAAAGAGATCAAACGATGAAATTATTAGACTCAAATGCTAGTCGGATTGCATTGACAACTGATATGTGGACGTCAAGTAATCAGAAAAGAGGATTTATGGCCATCACTTCACATTTCATCGATGTTTCATGGAAATTACAAAGTCGCCTTGTGAGGTAAAATTTGTTCAGCTCTTTAATGTTGTACTTGTAATTACCATTAAAAATATTACTATTATTATTAAAATTTATTCTACTTGTTTTGTTACTAGGTTTGTATATGTGCCATGTCCGCATACTGCTGAGGTCCTTGCAAATGTCCTTGTCGATTGCCTCTTGGATTGGAACTTGGATCGTAAGTTATCTACTTTAACTGTTGATAATTGCACAACTAATGATGCAATGATTGATCTTATTCTAGACAAACTTCCTCCAAGTTCACTAATTTTAGAAGGAGAGTTATTTCACATGCGGTGTTATTCCCATATTTTAAATTTGGTTGTGAAGGATGGGCTAGACTTAATTAGTGATAGTATTGAAGTTATTCGTTATAGTGTTGGATTTTGGACAGCAACGCCAAAAAGAGATGAAAAATTTGTTGAAACAGCTCGACAATTGAAGGTTCCTAGCACTAAAAAATTGGAACTTGATTGCAAAACACGGTGGAACTCTACATATTTAATGCTTAACACCGCATTGGAATATAAAGATGTGTTTGCTCGTTTGATGTAATGTGAGACTTTATATAAAAGAGTTCCCACAGAAGAAGATTGGTCAAAAGTGGGACAGATTTCTTCTAGATTAGAAATGTTTTATGATGCCACAGAGTTGTTTTCAAGGACTAAATATCCCACTATAAATCTTTTCTTCTCAACTATTTGCGATATTAAGTTGGCAATTAGTGATTGGCTTCTTTCAGATGATAGCGTGGTGAAAACAATGGCAACAAATATGAAAGTAAAGTTTGAAAAGTATTGGGATGTGATGAATTGTTTGTTGGCAATTGGGAGCATTTTAGATCCAAGGTATAAGATGAAGACAATTCAGTTCTATTATCCTCTTGTTTATGGTGATTTGTCTTCATTTGAGATTCAAAAAATAAAATACAAGTTATGTGACATGGTCGAAGAGTATAAGAAGAAATCTAAACAATCTCAGGAAGTGAAAGTTTCACAATATTCATCTTCAAGGCCTCCACTTCCTAAACGTAGTAGTTATGCCGATAAATTTGAGATGTTTATGGATTCTAATATTAGTACTGAAAATGAAAAGTCGGACTTGGATTATTATTTAGAAGAGTCACTCTTGCCAAGAAATACAAGTGACTTTGATATCTTATGTTGGTGGAAGACAAATGGGATCAAATATCCCATCTTGCATGATATTGCTAAGGATGTGTTGGTCATTCCTGTGACAACTGTTGCTTCTGAATCAACATTCAGTACTAGTGGTAGAGTTTTAAGTGCTCACCGTAGTAGGCTTCATCCTAAAACTGTGGAGGCTTTGATGTGTGCTCGAGATTGGTTATGGAGTGAAATTCAAGGTACTAAAAACTTTCAAATGAAGCGATATCAAATATTTCATTCTTTTCATTTGTAATATACTAATATTTGTTATTTGTTTTGTCTTAATTATTAGATTCTACAATTTCAAATGATCAAAAGTTCGATAATGATTTTGATATAGAGATAAATAATAAGTTGTTTTTGTTATTGTATTAAAGTGTTTTAAGTTTATCTATATATTTTTTTCCTGTAAACCTTAATATCTTCTAGGAGTTGGAGTCATACCCATGCATGGGATCTCCCTCTATCTCTTAATTATCTGATGGGGAAGTTGCGTAAACCATTTCAGTCTCTGTATTTCCAGGCAGAAAGGTAAGAAGAGTTTTATATATTTAAAAATGGCTTGAAATATATTTGCCTACTGAACATGACTACAACTGTTTGGTCCCGACCTGAATAGCTTTTCTAACCTAGTTGTGATCTATTTTACATATCTAGTTTTATAATTATGATCTACTTATTTCAAAGTTCAAATGTCATGCCAATTTCATGCTGACTAGGTCCTAGGCCTTACTTAACTATAACTTGGAAGTGGCTTCTATAGCAACATCCATCAATTTAACATTTGGATAGATGGATGAGACACAACATATACATTCGTATAGTACAACATTCCCAATGTTGCTTGATGTTTCGCATGCATTTCCTGAATATGTCACTAAGTACATTATAAATTTGGCCACTTGCTTGCTTGTCACCACTACCGAGTAATGCTGATGCAAGAATCTTTAGTAGTTTTTTCAAGTTGGCCACTCTGTTTTGTCTTCCTATTTTTGAAGTTTGTAATGGACAGAGTACTTTCTCATATGCTAGTGAGTTCCTCCACTACAATATCTCCAAAAAAATGTTCTATTAAGAAATATGATGAAGAAATGTATATGCAGATATGTAAAATTAATATCAATGTAATTTTTTATTTGTTCTAATTATAGCATAATTGCATATTATTTGACAATTGGCAACTTGTTAAGGATTAAGGAATGCACAATACACAACGTGTATAGATTAACCATTTATGCTACTGAGTTGAATGGAGAGCTTAGGTAGAATATTTCAACGTATCGACATGCATAACCCTATTTGGATATTACTTTTTGCAGGTTTTGGGTATTTTACAGGGCTAAGCAAGACGATCCAATAGTCTTGGTAAGTCATTGTTTCAAAATACCACCATTTACACCGACCTTTATTCATTTGTTGAATTTTGCAAGTTATTGATATCATCTTTGTAGGGTTGGCGTCATCCCTGAGAAGGACATGGTGATCATACTCATGACCATGGGCAGATGAGTTTGATATCATCTTTGTTAGGGTTGGCGTCATCCTTGGGAAGAGTTTTATTTTTTGTGATGGGTTTGATATGTAAAAGAAATCATGATTGTGATGAGTTTGATACTTTGATATGCTATTATTGAACGTGGTGATGATAGTGATGAATTTGATATTTTGATATGCTATTGGACGTGGTGATGATAGTGATGAGTTTGATACTTTGATATGTTATTGAACCATTTGAACGTGGTAATGATAGTGATGAGTTTGATTTTTTTGCTTATTGAATGATTATTTGTTATGGGTGTATTACTTAAGTAATATCCATGTTTAGTGTTTATGATATTATATATGCTATTAGATTTTGTATCCATATATAGTTGCATTTTTGCTACTAACTTTGAGTTTTTACAAGTGGGGACGGGGACGGGGATGGAGATTTACTCCCCGTGGGTTCGGGGACGGGGATTCTCCGATTACGTAGAGGCGGGGATGGGGACGGGGACGGGGATGGAGATTTATTTCGAGGACGGGGATGGGGACGGCAGACCCATCCCCGACCCGCCCCATTGTCATCCCTAATGGAAGGATACTATTGATAGAAGTGTCACCTATGTGAGTGTGAAAACAAACCACTTTAATGAAACACTCATGAATACAAGATGGTATCCATGGCCAAAACGGAACCAACCATAAGAACCAAAAGTATATGAGATAAGTCCTTATATGGGTGTTATTGTCTTAGCATACACAAACAGCTGAGCAGTTCAAGACATCACGTTCACTGCGCAACCTAGTATGCTCGATAGCATTCCACTATGGAAGGTTCAATGCCACAAGTTACCTCTCCCGATGCATTGACGTATCGATTGGACTCGTGTAAAGTGTCAGCATATATACATGCATTAATTTTCATTCATGTGGAAGATTGTTGGATATTTGATTTTTTTAAAAAGAACAAATATGATTTTGTAAAAGAAAATTGAGCTGTCATCAATTGATGAAAGTTAGAATTAACTTCAAAAACAAAATCTACGTTTCGTGTAAATGAATCTAGACTATTAATTTGCTCAAAACTCATTTACGGATGAATAAAAAATTAATTATTTAAAGTAAAAAAAATTGACATAAAAGGAAGTAGATGGGGAATAGTCCCACATCTAAAGTTTCTAAAGGAGTTTGCCTTCTTATATGTGTTCCTGTGTTAATAGAGTTAAAAAAGTAAAACATAGGTGGTCTCTTCTCACAGGCGAGCAGGTGCTCGCACCTGCGAGCCCGCCAATCGCCACGCGCGTACGTGCGTAATGGGTGATTTGTTGGTTCACTTTGCACTTCGCATCGTCGTGAAGAGCTTACATTTATGCTCCATGTGACGTGGCACTCAGGGGATGTGGCATATGACATGATCGTGCTTACGTGACACTTAGGTAGGAGGAGAGAGATGACTGTGCAAATGAATGACAACCGTTAAATTGAAGATAAGTGCTGGATCGCAAGTGACACGATCTGGAGCGTTGATCGCGAAGAGCCACGATTTGATCGTTGGTAATAAGACTTGATCTGAAGGGTCAGATCAAATCTGACGGCTAAGATCAAAGGGAGATCTGAAGGGTTACAACTATCCAGATCTGATGAATTAGATTAAAGATCTATTTGAAGGGTTACAACCCTCTAGATTGAACTACCCAGATTATTCCTAAACCAAAGCTAGCACTCACTCACCAAAGGGTACCTCACCTCTTCCCTTGTATAAATAGAATCCCCTAAATGATGGATTCATTCATTCAATTATTGAAGTCATTAGCATTCATCCCATCTTGTGCATCCAGAGTCCAAAAAGTTTACGAAAAGGTTCGCTGGTCACGAAATTTGTAGTGCTGTTATTTCAAGACATCGTTGTTGTATCTTGGAAAATGAATTACTGCTATCCATGAACACCTGTAGCGGAGCAATATCATTTTACGAAGATAATATTAAATACTAACCTCGACTATATATCATATCCGTTTGCATCCTCCCGACAGCAACCCTGGAATCAACTCCCAACAGTTGTAAGAAAAAATTATAAGAGATTTTTTCATCTCCGAAAGGTTTCCCCAAAAGAGAAAGATAATGATGGCAGTTATTACAATTAGGACTTAGGTTATTACAATTAGGACTTAGATGAAGTCACTTTGGGAGGCGATAAACCAAATAAAATTAAGTGTATTAGCATATATTCTTATTTTCTTGACATGAATTCGAGTTTCAATTGCATATTCAATGGACACGATCGGAGCTACTCACCCATTAATAGCTCACAAGATACTAATAGTAAAATCATAAATAATTTAATTGATATATGAAAAATTAATAAATTATTTATAAAATTTAAATTAAACATACGAACAACATTGCAAAGTTAAAAGGATGTATTTAACCATCTGCTACATTTTAGACGAATTTTAATTTTTTATTTTGCTTGCCATTTATCATCTTTATTGATGTGGATCCAAGAAGCCACCTCCTCTTCTATTCCGCGTGGTTCAAATTTGCTCCTTGAGACCCGTTTGACTAACACTCGTCTGTTTCGACACCCACAAACTAGGCGTTGAGCGCCCGTCTCCTGATCACGTCACCAACTCCCCGCCGCAAGCCTTAGCTTCTCTTCATCGCCGCCGCGCGATCGAGCAGCCGCAGAAGCCACGCAACTCCTCTCCCTCGCGCAACAGCCAAAGCCGTCGAGCCCTAAGTTCTTCTTCCTCTTTTTCTTTGACACCGCACCTCACGTCGCCGTCCCCTGTTGCTTGCGACGACCGAAATCAGGTAAGGGTTATTGGTTTATAAGATAGTAATGGATATTGTAGCTGGAGAGTGTAGAATGCATATTTTAGGCGGATACAGTTCAATTGTGAGTGTAGGGGTATGATTGTGAGATTGTGAACGTTGCAAGTAGATAAAAACTTCAGTTGATTTTGAAGTACAAGTTTAACATGAGTTAACTGGTGAGTTTGGTTTTTATATGGCAATGGTCTTGAGTTCCCACGTTTAGTGTTGACTCCTACTTGAGTTAAATGTAGGCTGAGTTGTGTTCTGGTTGGGACCGAGAGTAGTTTAGCGCTTGGTCGTGTATCGCCATGGTTGTGAGTTTTATAAGAAGATGTTGTAATTAAGATTTTATCCTTAAGTGTAATATTTTATTTAGCTAATTTATTTAATTGTATAAATGCTTAACTCTAGTCCTTGACACAAGATCTTGACTTTGGACTCACACGGTTGATCGTAGGAGATTCTCTTCTTATATACATTCTACATAAAAGGCGGGTACTTCTCCTTTGTATTCTTGTAGTTATTTTATCTTAAATGCATGACTTGTTATGTCTGAATAGGTCTGCTTGACTTTGTTCTTTGTTGTTGTTTATTTTATATCGCATGTTAATACCTTTCTTGCTTAGTCTTCGAGTTTAATTTGTATTTTATATCCATACTGTCTCTCTCGTTGATTTTCTATTTTGTAAAGCACCGCTTGTACGCGAGTACTTAGAAGTTCATTAAATACGACTAGGATGATTGACATTAGAGACACCCTACCTAATAGTTTAGTTGCATATTTGTGGGTTTCTGGTTGGTTTCTGATATTTGTTATTAATATCGTTGCATCGTTGTTATTCGGTTGTTTGTGTGTATTGGTATCATGCACCATACCAGTACCGTTGCATACTGACGACTGTTGGGCTTTCATATGGTTAAGCCGTTGTCAGTCATTTAGTTGCTTTGCCACTCAACCACTTGTTGTGGTAGTTGCTAGAGTGAGAGTAACTGTCCTGTTACGCCACACTCGACCACTCATGTACAGTGAATGTTGGAGTTGTAGGCAAATAGTTGGCACCCTCATCGTTGTTTCCGAGAGATATCAGAATTGTTGGTGGCTACCCCTATAAATTGGGGGTTTTTGGAGTAGTTGGCTCCCCAGCATCCTATCCACTCAACTACATATATAAGTGGTATTTGTTGGAGTGCGTACTGTTATCACAACCCTACCCACTCGGCCACACAGATGTGATGTGTTGGCGGCTTGACTGGCGTCAGGGGTGGCACATGCATTGCATTATGTGCATCTATTGCATTTATGCATTTTCTTATGGTTGTTGCATTTATATGAGTTATGGCTGCTGCATTTGGTTGACCTACATGTATGTTTAATACTATGTTATCTCGTATATTTTCACGTTGTTTTATATATGTTTAGAGGTTCTTCTATTTCCTAGAGATTGTTCACCGTTGTATCTGTTGATATATGTATATCTTTTTCATGTCATGCATTTGTCTACTCATATACATGCAGAGTCCGCCCGGACTCACCATTCTTACCACTTATTTTTGTTTCAGGTAGCAGGTAGATGCATTACTTGGAGCTAGGAGAGGATCTAATTGTCAGTCCCACAGTATTGAGTCGGTTTAGAGATTTGGTTTAATTTCTATTTTTTTCCGTTTTTATCTCCTAGTCTAGTATTTATTTCTTCATTTGGTTTCGTCTTGGATGATTTCCGTATTATCTCTTATTAAGTTGTTATGCTCGTTTTAGACTTATGTTGGAGTTTCGTTTATATTCGGATTTTTCGTTAATTTTATTCCTGTTAAAAAATATTCACCGTCTGAAATGTTTAAGTTTATTTTATGTTATCATTCTTATCGATATAAATTGTGTAGTTGTATGTTTAATTTCCAATTTGGATGACTGAGTTATCTTATTCGATGAAGATTATATATTATTTATCGTAACTTATCTATCGTAGAGGAAAAATACTGTCCCTATCGAATTGGTTCTCTCCCACCTCAATCTCCGATAAATTTTCAGGGGCACAATCGCCCTTGCGCCGAGAGTCGAAGCCGAAGGCAACGGCGGGCCAATGGCCCCGAGCCGAATGTACGACTTAGCCACTGTCCACTTTAGCGCCTGGTCTCTTCCTGCTTGGCCAGCCGACTGCTGAGTGCTGACCCTCCTCGCGCGTGGTGATTTACGCGGCTCGTATGACAGCTCGTGTGGTCAACGCGTTAGATCACATGGATATTTTCTCACATCAACTATATAAGACACGACAACAATAAATGCAATGTTAATTTGTCTTCTCTTACGAAAAGGTTGCTCTTCTATCTAAATGGTTTGCTCTTTTTCTTGCTCACATTTCCGCCGAACTCCTTAACTCTAAATTTTTTTATACTTAATATTTTAATTAATTTCTAAATCTAAAAAAATCTTAAATGATTTAACTACAAGTAAAAAAATAAATAAATAAATTAGGGGATGAGTAGTCACGTACATAAAAGCATTCGTGACGCTTGGGATAAGAATTTTATCGCACAAATTCCATACAAAACTTAATCATTTTTTCAATTTAATTTTTTTATATTTAACACTATAACTTAATCAATAAATTTTAAAGGCGTAATCACAAGATAAAAAAAAATAAAATAAAAAATTTTAAAAATTAATACACTTAGTCTGTATGAGTCCGCAAGATAAAGATCCCTAACATAATTTTTTTTTATATTTTATATATATATATATATATATAATTGAAATCTCTAATATATTTTTTAAAAAATATATATTTATGGTCCCCATAGCAATGAAAGGGCTAAATCAATGGTTGACTAGATCAACCACGCATAATTGATGAGCGCTCGAGCAGAATTCGACCCTACTTGGAAAAGTCAAATAATCAATAATTGGTGTGTCCTTTAGTCAAGATTCGGTCTTAAGGGTCAATGTTCAAATGTTCATATTCCCTTTTTTTTCTCATTTTTCATCAAAGGACAAAAAATCTCTATTTTTCTCCACTTGTTCCTTTATTAGATTTTCTTTGGTTTTTTGTTTTTGGAAATGAATGCAAGTGAAGAAGACGTGGCTACTTTTTTTTTTATAAAAGCTTTTATAATACTTTAATTTATTTTTAAAAAGTAGTCAAATATTATTTATTATTTAAAAAGGCAAACTCTAAATAAAATAAAAGTATCTGGTCATTGTTAGAGTTTGATTCTTATGTTGTCATTTTTCATCTGATGTATCAGTTGTAAATATAAAGACAAAAACAAATTTTAAAATGAAATATCTTATTTTTGTAAAAAGAAAAAAAATGTTTTATTGTGGTTTTAGGTCTGTGAACAAAGAGTATTCCAAGGGAATAAAATCTCAATTCTCGTGCATGATTCTTTGTAAAGGATAAAATAATATTACTGAATTTAATCAAAATTATTCTTATAAAATATTAAGATATCAAATTATTTTTTATCAATTTAATCAAAAATTATTTAAATTTAATTAAAATGATTTCAATTTAATTCTAATTAAGTTAGTAAAAATTATTTTGATAGAATAATATTGTATGTGTAATAATTTTGATTGAATTAAAGTGATTTTGTTCTATATTATAATAATTATGATTGTAACTACTAAATAAATAAGAGTATATTAGGATGATGAAAATTATATTGTAAAAAATATTTTTACCTTTTCATTTTATATGTCATCGATGATTTAATTGAAATTCATATATGAGTATGTTATTATTTCTCGGAATGCCTACTATCATTAAGTATAAAATCCGTTCTTATGCTTATATTGTGATTGAACTTGCAATTGAACAATAAACATGTTTTTTTTTTATATTTTATATATTGTTCCAAAAAGAGAATATGACAAAACTAATATTTGATTTTAACATCGCTACGTGAAAAAATAATAAAACTCCTAGATATAGTGTGAATGTAAAGGGAGGAAAGATGTTTCATTGTGAGTGGGACTTTAGTCCCATATTGAGAGCTTCTTATAAATAGAAATGGAGATGGAGAATAAGGTGGAAAATAAAGAGACTCCATTGTGAATAAGACTTTAGTCCCACATTTGGAGTCTTAAGGTATAATTATTGGTTTATATTGTTTCACAAGCATGTTAGTTAAGAACAAATGCAAGGGGAGAGAGACTCTCTCTCAATCGGGACAAAATTTGTCCAAACAGTTAAATCAGTGTCTAAGCCAATATAAATTGGCAGTGATAGAGAGCAAAAGATATAGAGGACATAGATTTTTTTACACCTCGATCCCGACTCCCTAGTAGCGTTCGGCACTTCTTCCGTTGTGTCCGTGGTCGCGCTGTTATATCCTGAGAGACAGACGTCCATCGGAGCCTCGAAGCACCGTCGGAGGAGGAAAAAACTATTTCAAGGAAACTACATTACGCAGGGCACAACACCTCTCTACTACCTAATTGGGAGATTCTGCTTGGGAATTCCTGGTCGAGAAAGGGCATTTCAGGTCACTCAATAAATAAGTTGAAATTTGTGTAATTTTAATTTAATTTTATTGAAAACCCTCCGAAAGGAGTATATCCTCCAATAAAAACTGTAGAATCGTAGTATTAAATGGCATTAGGGGTGCGTTTGGTTGAGGGTTATCCTTGATAACCTTGGTTATCCATCCAAGGTTATCAACAAAAACCTTGTTTGGTTTAGATAATCAGTGATTCATAAATAATGATCGATACCCGACACGTCAGCAAAAGGGGCATACAACCAGGAATCGGAAAACCTTAGGGAAGTAAGGTTTTTCTTGATTCCCAGGTTATGGAACTTATCTTTCCAAAATTATCCTCCAATATTTACATTTAAGACGAAAATAACCATTACAATTTATTAACTTCCGAAAGTATTATTCGCGATCGACGACCGATAACGACGGTCGGCGACCAACTCCGGCGACGATCGCCGGCAACCACCGCCGGCGACGATCGCCGGCGACCACCGCCGGCGACCACCGCCGATCGCCGGCGACCACCGCCGGCGACGATCGACGGCGACCAACGCCGGCGAGCACCGCCGTCGATCGCCGGCGACCACCGCCGGTGACGATCGCCGGCGACCACCGCCGGTGACGATCGCCGGCGACCACCGCCGGTGACGATCGTCGGCGACCACCCCTGGCGGCCGGCGCCGATCGCCGGCGGCCGGCGCCGATCGCCGGCGGCCTGCGTCGATCGCCGGCGGCCGGCGACCACCGCCGATCGTCGGCGACGATTGTCGGCGACCACCGCTGCTCGTCGGCTACGATCGCCGACCGCCGGTCGGCGACCACCGCCGATCGCCGGCGGCGTTGCTGGCCACCGGTCGGCGACCACCGCTGATCGCCGGCGACGTTGCCGGCCACCGGTCGGCGATCTGCGCCGATCGCCGGCGGCGTTACCGGCCGCCTGTCGGCGATCTGCGCCATCGCCGGCGGCGTTGCCGGCCGCCGGTCAGCGATCTGCGCCGATCGTCGACGGTGTTGACAGTCGGCCACCAGTGTTGGACACCGACTGTCTACGTGGACATCGACGATCGATGTCGACGCCCTTTAAGTCTAAACAAATAAAATTATCTAACAAATTCTAAGGGGTAATATGGTAAAATATTATATTAAGTTATAAAATATTACCTCCAAACAAACAAGATTTTATTTGATTATCTAAATTGAACCAAACAACTTCAAGTTATGTTTCATTCCCCATAACCTTGGTTATGTGATTACTTGGTAATCACATAACCGAGGTTATATATGATAACTTGAATCAAACACACCCTAGGAGTGTCCGACGATTGCCTCAACAACGTTTAAGTCAGAAATTTAAAATAAACTTAAGGTAAATAAAAAAGAAACACAAAAGAGAGAGAGTTATTATATCTTTTATAAGCATGTCTTCCTTCTGTCGACGACTCCTATCTTTATTCTCCTCTTAAAATGTTTTGGAAATCGAAGAGCAAGAAAGCGATCCACTGGTGGGAGTGCACTGGTCTTTGACTTTGATATTGCTACCTGAAAAGATAGCAAAACTTGGAAACAGAGGGTTAAAATAGGACCGGGAGAGTTCCACCGATTCCACTCTGATGCTAAGTCAGAAATCCGGATTTAATCAAAAGAGAACTGAAAAATAGAAAATTATTGTATTTTTTCCGAACCTACCTTCTTTTAGGGGTGTCAATTCGGATGGGTCGGATCGGATCGGATTCGGGTCGGGTTGGGAAAAAAAATTTTAAATTCCCAATCCGATCCTGAGTTCAACCTGAAACTCCCAAACTCGAACCTAAATCCGGCCAACCCGAAACCGACCCAAATAACCCGAAAAAACCGATTCAAAATATCTTTTATCTCAATATTCCATCATGATCATACTAATATTGATATTAATATATATTAAAAAATCTTACTTTTCAAAATAAAATTTGATATAACCCTAAAAATCCATTAAATATTAAATTCGGGTCAACCCGAACTCGAAAATTTTTAACCCGAACCTGATATTTTTCTAATGGATTCAAGTTGGGTCATCGGGTTGGATTTATTGTTAACACCTCTACCTTCCTTCTACCGTCGACTCCTACCTTTATTCTATATCTCCTCTTGAATGTTTCTCTCTACGGACATTAATGACTAACGCATGATTAAAGTCATCGTTACGATGCTATTAAAGATAATTATTAATGTTTGTTTTAACCATTTGATCATTAAAATCTCTTTACTATACAACGCTCCTTGTGAATATTTAGAAAAATGATATGTTAAAAAAAATTGAAGAAAAACCTAATGACGTAGTATCGCAATTACAATGATTATTGACTAGTTCACTATGTCCCCTTCAGGTATAGTTTGATTCGGTACGGTGGTTGGAGGGCACTGACGATGTCTGGGCGACAATCGGACGTGCACCTGTTAACAACCATATCATTTCTTAAGATAATTACTCGAATATTTATTGCTAACGTATCGGATGTGATTCTGCTTAAGATAAAAATTACTTGATCGGAAGAGAATACTCGGTCGGGAGAAACTATTTACTTGGGAGAATTCTGTCGATTCTAATGCATGAAATTGTGAACGAATTGAATCTACATTTATAAAAACGGTAAACACTTACAGCGATTCACGCTCGTCCTTCGTTGTTCTTCGTGCTTGTCGTCGGAAGAGCGATCACGGAATCGGAAAGCTTTTCCCCTCTCGGTATCACGAACCAAATCCCTCGAACCCTTTGGATGTTCACTCCTAGAAGTCCAAATCCTTTACTCACACTTTCCTTGAATGAACCCCCTACCCCCTTTCTTATATAGGGGAGCAAAGGGGTGTAAAAGGAGTGGAGAGGGAGGGGCATCTTGCCCACTCCCTGCAGTGTGTGCAGTAACTGCACACGCTGCAGCGTGTGCAGTTAATAACTGCACACGCTGCCACTCCTTACATCTCCCACTCATACAAGTCAAGTCACATAGACAATATAAGAATCAGGTCACAAAGACCATATCATAACTAGGTTACAAAAACCAGATAGTCACAAAGACCATATAGTCACATAGACTAACAGAACATCCAATTCATACTTTAGGGAAAATGATTCGTGCGACAGCAAGCATACTGAGCAATCATTACTAAGAAAGTTGTGACACTTAACTTAGCTGCTCTCTGAGCGATCATTACTAAGAAAGTTATTACACTTTACTTAGTCGCTCTATCACATGAATCAGAGACATCAATTACTTGCTTTTTACCCCAGACCAAAACATTTACATCAATATGAACATCTCTAATCCCTCGTAATGACCATTAAGTCAAGAGCATGTTCAGTATTTCCATTCAATACAATTATTCACAATCACATCTTAAGTACTCAACAAAAAATGTAATTGGTCGACCAGTGAATAAGTGTCAATGATGTAAATCTCTCTTAGTCTTCCTATTTAGCTTGAATCTATTCATTCTAATCAGTTGCTTTCCTAGTTATGTTCCATAGACCGAATCATCCATAGCCAATAGGATACATGCTAAGGTAGCAGACACTGATTAAAATTTCAAGCAGACAGCCAAATAGTCACATAGGGTAAATCTGAGATTAACTTATAATCTCAAGGGTCTCACATAGTAGAGAAGCAGGGATCCATTCTCCTACTACCCTTATTGTCGCTATAGCACATGTGGTATGAATCACATGCTACGATGTTTTTCTCTTTAACAAAAGAGTGCATGTTTTCTCAAAATTAACATCGTACAGATTTGATCTAGACATACCCAATGTCTAATCCTGAATTCAACTTATGAATTCCTATCTGGCTTTAAGCAGATTCAGTAAATGGTGGGTTCATTTACTCCGATCATTACATAAATGATCTCATCTTGATACAAAATCAAGGCGACTTCAACTTATGAGTATGTCTCTATTTATAGCTACATAAGCTATCCCATAAGTAATAGTCTTACCTCTATTTATACTCAACAAATAGAGATGATTGTCCATGTGAGTGGACCAATCTCAACCTGCCACATGCTTATCGAAACTTTATTCAAAATGTAACACCAATACATACACTGAATAAATCATGGCACTTTCATATATATAATGAATTTGTCTGTACATTGTGTTACATTTTTCGAAGTCCCATGGACTTCACATATCCAAGAAATGACTCTTTAGTCAATGGCTTAGTAAAAGGATCTGCAAGCATAGCACGTGTAGGGATATACTCAAGAACTACCTTTTTCTTGTCCACAATATCCCTTACATAATTATATTTAATTTCTATGTGCTTGCCTTTACTGTGATATTTGGGATCCTTGGAAAAAGCTATTGCAGCTTGATTGTCACAATACAATGTAACGGGACTCCCACTATCCTCAGCATTCTTCAAATGCTTCAGGAACCTTCTTAACCAGACAGCTTCTTGTACAGCCGCTGCACAAGCCACATATTCGACTTCCATTGTCGACAGTGCTACACAAGCCTGTTTCTTGCTATTCCATGAGATGGCGCCACCATTCAGCAAGAATGCATAACCCGATGTGGATTTTCTGTCATCAAGATCTCCTGCCCAATCTGCATCTGTGTAGCCCTTCAGGCTCAACTTTGATCCTTGGAAGCAGAGACAATAATCTGCCGTCCCTTTGAGATATCTAAATATTCTCTTCACCGCCTTCCAGTGTCTCGATCCTGGGTTTGACTGGAAACGGCTAACTAGGCCAACAGCATAGCTGATATCAGGACGTGTACACAACATAGTATACATTAAGCTACCAATGGCACTGGCATATGATTTTTTCTTCATTTCGGCTATTTCATTAGGAGTCTTGGGATACATACTTTTGCTCAGAACAGTACCTCTCGCTACAGGAGTTTGTTCAATGTTGCAATTTGACATATTGAAGTGTTGTAACATCTTAGTAATATAAGCTTCTTGAGACAAACCCAAAAGTCTTTTTGATCGATCTCTAATGATCTTAACTCCTAAGATGTACTCGGCTTCTCCCATATCTATTATGTCAAATTGTGATGAAAGCCACGATTTGATTTCTATCACAAACTGTATGTCATTTTCAGCTATTAGCATATCATCAACATATAACGATAATATGACAATCTTTCCTTTATCCTCCTTGAGGTATACACAATGATCCTCATTGATCATTTCGAAATCATAAGATAAAATGACTTCATTAAATCTTATGTTCCATTGTCTCGACGCTTGCTTTAGTCCATATATAGACTTTTTAAGTCTACATACTTTATCCTCTTGGCCTTCAGCAATATAACCTTCTGGCTGTGCCATATAGATTTCCTCGTCAAGATTACCATTAAGGAAAGCCGTTTTTACATCCATCTGATGTAATTCCAAGTCATAATGTGCTACTATAGCTAAAATGACACGTATTGATACAAACTTCACAACTGGGGAAAATGTCTCTTCAAAATCAATACCCTCCATTTGGGTATATCCTTTTGCAACCAGACGAGCTTTGTATCGATTAATCGATCCATCTGCTTTCCTCTTGATTTTGAGAATCCACTTATTCCCAATAGCCCTTCGGCCCGGAGGAAGATTGAGTAAATCCCAAACATGATTCTTTCTCATCGACTCCATTTCCTCATCCATTGCAATTCTCCATTTTTCTCTGACTGAACATCTCAATGCTTCCTCAACCGATCGAGGTTCCTCATCGTCAACAGGGAGTATCATTAATGCCTCATTCTCAATGTCAAACCTTCTCCGAGGAATAATCTTACGACTACTCCTTCGTAAGTCGGACTGTTGAGGAGCTGAAACTAATTCATTCATTGGCAAATCACTCCCACTGGGTTGACTAGATTCAGGTATCTCTTGTGATACCTGAGTTGTTGATAAAGGAACAATATCCTCCTCCTCTATAGCAAATAGAGGAATCGATTTATCAACTTCACCTCTTGTTGGGAACTCAGTTTCGAGAAAAACCGCATCTCTAGACTCTATTTCAGAGACGGTTCCATCTTGCTGCTCACCAATGAAAACATATCCCTTAGAAGTATCAGAATACCTTATAATGATACACTTTTTTCCTCTTGGTCCTAGTTTTCCATATTTGTGAGTCTTATCATGAACATAGGCAGCTGACCCCCAGGGTCTCAGATTACTCAAATCTGGTTTTCTGCCTGTCCAACGTTCATATGGATTAGATGGAACAGACTTGGAAGGCACTCGGTTAAGTATGTAGGTCGCAGCTAATAATGCATCTCCCCAATAGGAAATTGGCAGATTAGCTTGAGCCATCATAGACCTAACCATGTCTAGAAGAGTCCGATTTCTTCTTTCAGCAACTCCATTTTGCTGCGGAGTTCCTGGGATAGTTAACTGTCTAATAATCCCTCGGTCATTACAAGTTGTCTTGAACTGATCAGACAAGTATTCACCTCCACGGTCAGTGCGTAAGGTTTTAACCTTACGTTCCATTTGATTCTCAATTTCATTTAAATAACGTTTGAAGCAATCCAATGCTTCATATTTATGAGAGATCAAATACAGATGACCAAAACGTGTGAAGTCATCAATGAATGTAATGAAATAGGAAGCTCCATGTCTAGCCTTCACATTCATCGGACCACATACATCCGAATGAATTAATTGCAATGGTGAATCAGCTCTAATAGCCTTACCAAATGGTTTCCTTGTTGCTTTTCCAGCAAGACAATGCTCACATATGGACAGGTTAATCTTAGCATGAGTGCCCAATAGACCCTCCTTAGCTAATCGATTCATTCTTTCTTGTCCTATATGTCCTAGTCTAGCATGCCAAATTTCCTCATTGATATCAGCATCACTAGCAAGAGCAATGTTTGAAAAATAACTATTAATTCCACAATTAATATCATGTTCCACATCAAGAACCATGAAACCATTCATTACATAACCACACCCAATTAACACAGAGTTAATTCGAAGTTCCACACAACGACTGTAAAAGTTTATACAATAGCCCAAATCAAGAAGACAAGTAACGGAAACCAAATTCCGTCGAATATCAGGAGCATAAAGGACATCATGTAGAAACAACGTTTGTCCACCACGAAGGTTGAGCTTGCAAGTGCCAATGCCTTTGACTTCAATTCTTGCATTGTTTCCTACATATATCCATTTGTTACCAGCTGGTACCCGACGGTACTCCACGTATGTAGCTCGATCACGAGCTACGTGGTTCGTTGCTCCTGAATCTATAATCCACAAAGGATGAGAATCAGCTAACAACACTGAACTAGCAACATTATGCTCATGAAAAGAAGTTAAATATGGAATTACCTTTTTCGGCTCGCTACAATCTCGAGCGAAGTGGCCCTTCTTGCCACAGTTATAGCAAGTCAGCTTGCTTTTTGGTTTCTTTCCATACTTCTTTCCTTTAAACTCCTTCTTGATCGGGCCTTGCCCAGCAGCAGCTTCTTTTCCTCTTCCCTTTCCCTTTCCTTTCTTGAACCATATCTTCTTATTCTTGGGTCTAGATCCTTCAGCTACGAAAGCTTGTCCAGATATCCTCGCAGATTCTACTCTCTCCGCCTCCAGTTCAACATGGCGTGAGACATCAATGAAAGTTTTAATGCTTTCACTGTGAGTAAGATTCTGCTTCATCGATTCCCAAGAATCAGGAAGGGAACGGATAACTGCCTGAACCTGTTGTTCATCTGTCAACTCATGACCGGCAGTTTTTAGCACTCGAATCATATTTCCCATTTCCCTAAGATGTTGGGTCATGGTGACATTCGGGCGTTTCTTGAAGCTGTCAAATTTGATTGTCAGCTGGCGAAGCTTACTTATGCTAACTCCACTATATTTATTTCTCAGGGCAACCCAGACAGCATGAGCTGAAGGCAATGGTTCATACTCATACACTAGGTCATCAACCATTGAACTAATCAAAATGCCCTTTGCTGTGGAGTCCTTTTTCTTCCATGTCTTGTAGGCATCAAGATCACGCTTATGTTGGGCGGTAGCACCGTCTACAGGTTCTACCATAAACTGATTTACAGCTTCTAGAACTTCTTGTTCCTCAAGTACATACTGTATCTTGAGGTGCCATATTTTGTAGTTGTCCCCATTTAGTTTCTCTCCTTTGTTCAGTTCAGCTATAATATTCTTTGTTGTCATGACCTAACATAAATAAACGCATTATTTAGTAATTCAGTGTATGTTATATGCATGTAATCAATAACTAACTCATTGTAAATAGAGTTGGTTTACAAAATCAAGTGACAACCACGTTCCCACTCATCCTTTGTATGTTCCAATCTAATAAACAATGATTAGTTATATCACACACATCCCATCAAATGAACAAATCATCATTAAATGAACTAATCATTTAATTATAATGAACTAATCATCATCAAATAAACTAATCATTTAACAAATTTGTTAACATATAACATTACTTAAACTGTTCATACATAACGACAATTACACTACATGGATAAATACTGACTGTACATAACGTCAGTAACTAAAGGAAGCTAAGAGAACAAATAGGTTGATATTGCTCCCAATAGAGCGGACAGTAGAATCGTAGCTAAAAATTGACCCGTCTCTCTAGTCTGGACCAGAGTGACCTCAGGTGGAGGAGGAATCTCCTCTGGGACCTCTTCAGGATCCTCTACTGTCTCTTCAGGATCTTCTTCTTCTTCTAGATCCTGCTCTATTTCCATATTATCCACGTCCGGATCCCAATCAATTTCCTCAGGATCCCCTTGGAATTCTTCAATCAGATCTATCTCTGGATCCTCCTCTATCTCAACAATTTCCTCGAGATCCTCTAGTTCTGGATCCATTTCTATCTCTGGATTTTCTTCTTCTGGATCCTCCTCTGGATCCTCCTCCATCTCGGGATCTTCTTCTTCGTATTCAAGAATCTCGGGATCCTCCTCTTCCTCGAGATTCTCCTCGGGTTCAGGATCCTCCTCCATTTCAGACTCGGAGTCAGATTCCCCCAAGTCCTCAGGAAACTGTTGGCGCAGCAGCTGATTGCATAGCCCAATGTAGGAGAGGCGAAAGTTGTGATCAGCCCATATCTGATTCGCAACTTTCCCTGCTCTCTTTGGTAGAGCACGCATTAATTCCCCGATTCGGTGATCATCAATCATGGGGAACCCGGCCCGCTCAAGTTTCCAGAAGATCCGATCCAGTCATCCTATAACGCCCTGGACTCCGAGAAATGGACTATAGAAAACTGTCCTGAATTCCGCCAATAGCTCCTCTAGTCGCTCATTATGACCAGCCATGCTGTCCCTATCGTGCAATATTTAGAATTGAAAAATATACATTGTCAGTACAAAACCGACAATCCAGTACAAAACTGGTTAAATTCAATTCATATGTATACACGTAAAATCACAAATAGACAAGAAAAACAAATTTTCTTCGAGGAGCCTCGATTGACTGACATCGGACTGATCGATCGGGAAATCAAATCCATTGTTCGAACCAAACAAAATGGTTCTGGTTTGTATTAAACTGATAGGATTAAATCAACTAATGATTTAATCAAGACTAAGTTTGCTTGGACTAACCTGATCTAGTTAAATTAACTAATAATTTAAACTAGATTGTGTTCTCATTGAACCAATTATTTAAGTTCAGGTATAAGTCAAACTCAAACTCAAACTTAATTGATTATCAAGTTCGATTTAATCGAGTTAAATTATTCCCCGTAATTGATGTAGGTATGAAGCAGATGAATATTCATGTACAGTATATGAACAAATCAAATCATTTTATGAATATCACATGAACACTAATCGAAATAGTATTCTATGAACAGTATTATATTGGAAATAATAAAAAAAATACACATGTCACATATATATAATTTTATTGAATTCCAACTGTTCACATAAAAGAATATATTATGTGATCACCGTTCATTCTTCCATATCAGTCACTTAAGTGTTCATTTCAACCTAAACGTACGACGCTTCATTTTCTTCCTCGCTATCACATTCACGCCGCCATTTTTTTTCTCTGGCCAAAGTCAGGGGAAAAAAAATATGGGGTGCCCACTACTTTCGAAGCTATTAACAACGACAGACCGCGACACATTCGCGATCTTGTATTGTGATGGCAACGACGGTGGTTGATCGCGATATAGTCACAATCGTTGATAGCGACTACCAAGAAAATAACTCATGCATATTTTTAGACAGTGGTTGATCTTGTATTACAGGGATTGCAGAGGTAATTTAGACACACAGATTCAAGAAAATATTTATCGGTAGAGTAATTGTTTATGTACGTTAAACAACTCATGCATTTTTAATCACTGCTCTGATACCATTGTCGATTCTAATGCATGAAATTGTGAACGAATTGAATCTACATTTATAAAAACGGTAAACACTTACAGCGATTCATGCTCGTCCTTCGTTGTTCTTCGTGCTTGTCGTCGGAAGAGCGATCACGGAATCGGAAAGCTTTTCCCCTCTCGGTATCACGAACCAAATCCCTCGAACCCTTTGGATGTTCACTCTTAGAAGTCCAAATCCTTTACTCACACTTGCCTTGAATGAACCCCCTACCCCCCTTCTTATATAGGGGAGCAAAGGGGTGTAAAAGGAGTGGAGAGGGAGGGGCATCTTGCCCACTCCCTGCAGCGTGTGCAGTTAATAACTGCACACGCTGCCACTCCTTACACAACCGGGTGGCACAAGATGTGCCAACAGCGACGTCGGAGATCATCGTCAGTGCCTGCACTCAGGGGCTTACGAAAGTGGATTTCTTCAGATCTCTGATGAAGAAGCCACCCACTAGTTTTGACGACTTACTAGGGTGCTCTGTCAAACACGTCAATGTGGAGGAGATGCAGTTCACCCGTCGTAAGGAACCAGTCGGAGTCCCTCCTCAGGTTGTTACCCAGTCTGAGAGGAGGAAACCCTCGGCCCCGACCCGAGGAAAAGAGCTTCACCTAGGGAAGGACCAGTGGGCTGGCAGGCGAAAGCTGGTCGAGACAGTGGATACTGAGCAGCCGGAGCCACCGATGAAGTATTGCGGTTTCCATGGCAGTATAACACACTCCGCCGAGGAGTGTCATGCCTTGAAGAAAAAACTGAGTGCAGAGGCAGACCCCAAACCTTGAAAGAAGTGGTAGAAGACGGGGTATCGCCGAAATTCCCCTCGGCGAAGCTTTTCTCCCAGACGGAGGCCTTCGGGAGAGAACGAGACCCAACACCGGTCCCGATCTCGATCTAGGGAAAGGAGTTGGAGGCCAGCACCCGCAAATCTCCCTCCTTGGAAAGAGACCCCCAGAAGGGCAAGGCCTCAGCACGCGGCCCACCCTCTCGACATGTGGGAGTTATCTCCGGACGTCCCACTGGTGGAGATTCCCATCGGGCCAGGAAATCCAACACTCGGCGTCTGGAGAACTATGCAATTGGGACGAGCCGGAGTCAGGATCGTGGCCCCACGATCTCGTTCGGCCCCGAAGACATGAAAGAGGTAGAAGCTCCCCATGAAGACGCCTTGGTGATCCTTGCCCGCATCGCCAACTATGAGCTCAAGCGCATCTTCGTGGATATAGGAAGTTCCATAAACATCTTGTACAAGGTGGCGCTGGACCAAATGCAATCGACGAGGATGAACTACTGACAATCTTGACCTCGCTGTTCGGCTTCACCGGGTATCGAGTATAACTGATAGGGCAAATCACCCTATCGCTATCATTGGGTAGCGACGTACTCGAGAGGACCAGGAGGACACCCTTCCTAATCGTGGACGCTGCCTCATCCTACAAAGCTATTTTGGACCACCCGGCGCTCAGTATCTTTCAGGCGGTGGTCTCCGTCTACTATCAGAAGATAAAATTCCCGATTGGCGATCGAGTGGCTGAAGTCAAAGGGGGTCAGCTGGTGTCTCGGCGATGATACAGTGGGGAAGTCAGGGTGAAGTCCCGGAAGAACCCAAGGGCGCAAGACGACTAACCGGAGGAGGCGACCATGAACAGAAGGACAAGAAGGGAAGGCTCGCAAAGCTAGGGCAGGCCAGCTGTCTCCAGTCTAGTCACCCCTGTAAGATGTGTGTCACATACTGTGTACTTGTATATGTGTTCTTGCTGCCTTGCACTGAATTTATGAAATAAAAAAACATTCCCTCGTGCAAGTACCAGTGCGTCAATCAAAACCCTAATACCTCGTGGTGCTGCGGATGCCCGGGGTACTTAGGCTTGGTCTGGGTATTACGGACTCCCAACCAAGAATCAAAACCCTAATACCTCTCGGTGTTGCGAATGCCCTAGGTACTTAGGCTTGGTCTGAGTGCTACGGACTCTCAACCAAGAATCAAAACCCTAATATCTCGCGATACTGCGGATGCCTGGGGTACTTAGGCTTGGTATGGGTACTACGGACTCTCAACCAAGAATCAAAACCCAAATACATCGCGGTGCTGCGGATGCCCGAGGTACTTAAGCTTAGTCTGAGTGCTACGAACTCCCAACCAAGAATCAAAACCCTAATATCTCACGGTGCTGCAGATGCCCGGTGTACTTAGGCGTAGTCTGGGTGTTACGAAATCTCAACCAAGAATCAAAACCCTAATACCTCACGGTGTTGTGAATGCCCGAGTTACTTAGGCTTGGTCTGGGTGCTACGGATTCCCAACCAAGAATCAAAACCCTAATAACTCGCGGTGCTACGGATGCCCAGAGTACTTTGGCTTGGTGTAGGTGCTACGGACTCCCAACCATGAATCAAAACCCTAATACCTCGAGGTGCTGCGGATGCCCAAGGTACTTAGGCTGGGTCTGAGTGCTACGGACACTCAACCATGAATCAAAACCCTAATACCTCGCGGTGCTGCGGATGCTTGGGGTACTTAGTGTTGGTGCAGAAAGCACCCAAGTCGAACCTGCGTTTTGATAATGGCAAAAGGGTTCAAAAGTTAAGGTATAATGTTTATCTAACATGTTACTCAAGTGTGCAGGAAGAGTCCTAGCGAAGGACTGCTAGGTGTTGGTGCAATCTTGGTTAGGTCAGGGTTGACCTAGTTTGACAAAAGCTCAGGTGAGCTTGAGTCTGGTAAGCTCGGGTGAGCTTGAGGTCGT
This sequence comes from Boesenbergia rotunda, assembly GCA_024364735.1. Taxonomy (NCBI): domain Eukaryota; kingdom Viridiplantae; phylum Streptophyta; class Magnoliopsida; order Zingiberales; family Zingiberaceae; genus Boesenbergia; species Boesenbergia rotunda. The sequence goes on from JAGFNQ010010103.1 coordinate 81,890, forward strand.
ATGTTTCGATGTTTGATAATGATGTTTGTGTGGTCATGATGTGTGAGTCAAGTGGGTCAAGGTTGACTGGAGGCTTGACTGGGAAAAGACCTAGTGGGACTAGGTGAAGTCCAGGTAGATCGGGGAGATCGTACGCTGGCATGGCAAAAGACCTAGTGGGACTAGGCACACCTAGTGGGACTAAGTGAAGTCCAGATGGATCAGGGAGATCGCATGCTGGCAAGGTGGAAGTCTACCGAGAGACTAGACCTAACTCGAGGGTTAGGCAAATCTGATTGGGAACCAAGCTAAGTCCAAGCTAGGAGCTAGGCAGTAGAAATCCAAGTTAGTCAAAGGGGTTGACCGGACACTTGGTAGGGATCCTAGACTTGTGGAAACAAGTTAGGTTAGGACTCAATCGATTGGGTAATCGATTGAGTGAATCGATCAGTTGATCGATTGAGGCAGTTTGCGCGAGAGGACAGAAGGTGGCTGAATCGATTGGGTAATCGATTCAGCCTTCCCTTAATCGATTGGGTAATCGATTAAGGGGTTCGGTGATCGATTAGGGTGATCGATCACCAAAGGTTACACGAGAGAACAGAGAGGCTCTGAATCGATTGGGTAATCGATTCAGGGCACTCGTAATCGATTGGCTAATTGATTACGGTTCGAAAACTAGCCATTGAACGGCTAAATCCTACGTGGTAATCGATTGAGCAATCGATTCAGAAACCCTAGGTGTCGGGTATAAGGGTTTTCGCGCAGGTTTGAAGCCATAGCTCTTCTCCCCTTCTTCTCCTTCATTGGTGCTATCTCAAGGGAAGTCTTGGAGGACTTTGCTGCTGCATTTCCAAGATTCTAGAGGCAACCACAAGCTTGAAGATAGCAAGGAAAGCAAAGAGAGTTTATTGTAAATCTTGTAAGATTTGATTTGTATTTTGCTTTGTTTCTTGTTGTATCTTTGTGAAAGCTTGTAAGAGGTTTCTCCACCTCAAGAAGGAGATCTTTCATAGTGCATGAGAGAGTGAGGAGAGTGGATCCTTGGATTAGTCACCCGACCGGGGTGGATACCAAGTAAAATCCAAGTGTTAGCGATTGCTTGAAGTCTTCCGCCGCGACAAATCATCTACAAGCGAATCGGAGCTAATCACCCCCCCCTCTAGCTCGTCTACCGGTCCCAACACTAGGCACCTGGCGAAGGAATGCCAGGATACAAAGCTCTAGCGAAGGACTGCTAGGCACCTGGCGAAGGAATGCCAGGATACAAAGCCCTAGCGAAGGACTGCTAGGCACCTGGCGAAGGAATGCCAGGATATAAAGACCTAGCGAAGGACTGCTAGGCATCAGGCGAAGGACAGCTTGGTACTGAAGACCTGGCGAAGGACAGCTAGGCACCTGGTGAAGGACTGCTGGGCAAAAGTCCAACCGGAGGAGCCGGTTGGCATCAGGTAAATTCTCCCGAGAGGAGTAGGTGAGGACGCGTTCCCCTTAGAGGGAACAGTAGGCGTCGGTTCGACCTATGGCTCCATTTGGGAGACCCAAAGTCAGAACCAAGACATCTAAGGCTGTATAAAACTAACATATTATTGCTTTATGTTGTTTTAGACTAACCCTGGATGCAGGACCGAAGGAACGAGTGTCTGCAGCTCAGAGAGCCTCAAAGGAGTGAGGCAGTAGCTGAGTAGGGCGCCCGGAGTGTCCCGGGCGCCCCCAAGGTGAATACAAAACAGATGAAGCAAAAGAAGTGTTTCGAAGTTTACTGTACCATTTCTTGTAATATATTTTGTAAACTGGTTTTGTGCACATATAGAATTGCCAGCAGTAAAAGGTCAACGACCGTGGGCCTTGGAGTAGGAGCCGACCGCGACTCCGAACCAAGTAAAACTGCTTGCGTCTTTGTGTTGTGATTTAATTTTCCACTGCGTATGCTCTTATTTTCAATCCGAAAACGATTTACGATATTCACCCCCCTCTATCGTTTCTCTCGATCCAACACTTAGGCTTGGTCTGGGTGCTACGGAATCCCAACCAAGAATCAACACCCTAATACCTCGCAGTGCTGCGAATGCCCGGGGTACTTAGGCTTGGTCTGGGTGCTACGGGCTCTCAACCAAGAATCAAAACCCTAATACCTCGTGGTGCTGCGGATGTCCGGGGTACTTAGGCTTGGTCTCGGTGCTACGCGCTCCCAACCAAGAATCAAAACCATAATATCTCTCGATGCTGCGGATACCCGGGGTACTTAGGCTTGGTCTGGGTGTTATGGACTCCCAACTAAGAATCAAAACCCTAATACCTCGTGGTGCTGCGGATGCCCGGGGTACTTAGGTTTGGTCTGGGTGCTACGGACTCCCAACCAAAAATCAAAACCCTAATACCTCGTGGTGTTGCGGATGCCCGGGGTACTTAGGCTTGGTCTGGGTGTTACGGACTCCCAACCAAGAATCAAAACCCTAATACCTCGCGGTCCTGAGGATACCCGGGGTACTTAGGTTTGATCTGGGTGCTACAGACTCTCAACCAAGAATCAAAATCCTAATACCTCACGGTGCTGCGGATGTAGAAGCTTTGGCGGAGGTAGGAGATTCTTCTTGCTCCGGTACTGATGAGAGTCTCTCCTCCCCCTCAATCCTTGAATTTGAGACCTCTTCTTCTTCTCTTGATGAAGTAGATGACCTTTCACTATCTTGTGTCACTTCACTTGATGATGTTGACAATTCTTTTTCTTTTTTCTCTTCTTGGACCATTTGGCTTGTCTCCTTGAGCTCTTCCACTAATTGAGCTTGTGTAGGATTTTCATAGAATTCTCCTATCTTGTTCCATAGCTCATATGCATTTTCGTATTTACCTACATCACTCAATACATTATTAGGCAAAATACTAATTAATATACCAATTACCTTTTCATTTGCCCTAGATTGAGCTTGTTGCTCTTTAGTCCAATACCTAGGTAAGCTTCTTCCTGTGCTTATCTATTGGAATTTCTAAGGGCTCCTCAAGCACCATCATACACTCCCAATCCATTCCAAACCAAGTCTTCATTCTTGTCCTCCAATAGTCAAAATCTTCGTGATCATAAGGAGGTGGAGTATTGATGTCATCTCCCAACTTGTCTTCCATCATCTTTTCCTCTAGCTTGTGCTCTTTTTGGAGGTTATTCGAACAAGAGCGGACCTTCACTCTGATACCACTTGTTAGATCGTAACAAGCAAGCTAGAGGGGGTGAATAACTTTTCTAGATTTCTACCTACGATGTTAGCGTGCGCAAGCGGAAATAATAACAATAAGAACAACCAAACGCTAACACGTTACCGTTTATGTGGTTTGGAGATGACGCTCCTACTCCACGGCAGTCCGTAAGGTGGACGATCCCTTAATCCTTTGGTGGATCATTCCCCGGATGCCCTCCGGCTAGCTCGTGTGGCTCCTTGTGGGTGGAGAAACCTTGCCACAATCCCAACTGCACCTCTGAGCTCTTAGACTACTATTTGGCCTTTACCCAAAGCCAAATTCGTCAAGAGTCCCAGCCAAAACGAAGTCCTTTTAAATAGAGCTTACCTCTATTTTGGTCGTCACTAGTCGACTGCCCCAAGCAGTTAACTGCCCCCACTCAAATTCGACTGTTGCAAGCCCCAACGTTTGAATTCTGGTTGCTACCAGTCAACTGCCCCCATAGCAGTCGACTGATCTTTCTGCCCCTTTTATCAGTCGACTGCCTGAGGCCCAGTCGACTGCTACCTAGGTTCTTCTCTTCTCGAGTACAATTCTCTCAGCACTCGACCCCTAGAATTTCCCAAGTACATTCCCTCAGCACTTAACCCCTCACAACTTAGCTGACTCTTCACCAGCAGTCTCGACTGTTGCCTTCGCGCCCTCTTCATCTTTGGCTCCCGTCCCTCAGATGCGCACGCAAGCCTTGAGGGCTTGCCTCCATGCCATCCTTCATGCATGCCTCGAAGTCCGCACCCCTCATCTCATCGTCCCTGCTATCCATGGTCCCTCGGGTGCTCACAAGTTCATGGCTTGCCTCCTGCCACCCTTCACCGTACCTAAAGCCGTCCAGCTAAGTCAATATGTGTAACCTGCAAATCTGCACACTCCAATACATATATCAAAACACAAGGGTAAGCCTAACTTAAACCCTTTGCCCAAATATCAAAACACATGGTCACTCAGGACCATAGATTGACCCAACATGGGTGCTACGGACTACCAACCAAGAATCAAAAATCCTAATATCTCGCGGTGCTGCGGATGCCCGGGGTACTTAAGCTTGATTTGGGTGCTACAGACTCCCAACCAAGAATCAAAAACCTTAATACCTCGCGGAGCTGCGGATGCCCAGGGTACTTAGGCTTGGTCTGGGGCCTACGGACGCCCGAACAAGTAACCGAGACCTTGATACCTCGCGGTACTATGGGTGTCTAGGATACTTAGGCGCTGCAGAAGTAAGGTTAACACACAACCTACCAGACATGAAACTAGCATCTTCAGTAAAAGGGATTGCCTCGGGACCCGGGGCAAATTCTACAATACTAGGACCCAGTATAACTGCCTAGGGAGCAATAACGGGTGCATGGACCCACTAGGATACAACTTCTTCATCATCACACTAGTCCGATCAGTCAGCAACACTTCCTTCGATCAGACTTGAAGGGAGGGATTAGTGATGGGGTTGAATAGCCCGTGGTAAACACGTGGGCTGCAGAAGCTGGGGGGTAAGATGTGGTGAGTCTGAGCGACTCCCCTTTCGGAGTGTCGGGGACCTCCCGGGCCAGAAGACCCCAAGATCACCTCGGGGGAGCGGAGCCCAAAAAGCATTCGACCTCAAGTAACGGTCCACCTTTTCTCAGATTTACGGATAATCATCCCCACTATCGCGGAGCCATCATGACCCCTAAATGTCGTAACGGGTCGAACTTGATAACGGCGTGGACCGTTTCAAAGACTATCCGGTAACCGATGAAGGGGGGGACGTGGCATAGATTATGGAGGCGCACGAAAGCAGCCGCCACAGATATAAAAGGTATTCCAACCCCTCTGGTAAAGAGGGTTACGCCTTCTCTACTACTCACATATTGTCTTGCCTTCTTTTCATCTTCTCCATCGAGACACTGACTTGAGCGTCGGAGTAGGCTCCGCCGGACAACCTCCGGCGTGTTCCCCTAACGCTCGTGTTAATCTCGCAGGGTGTGGAGTTCCTCCTCCAGCGTCAGCATCCGCGTGAGCTGAACCCTGGTGACTGATCGTCGACGTCGATTCCTTCCGGAACACACACGTCATCAGAGCCGTTGCTATTTATCTAAAGGCACAAATTGTAAGGGATTTTTTAACAAGTGCCTGATGGTCTTAAGGGTCACGACTCGGGAGTTTGAGCTTGGAGGTCGATCTAGATCATAGCTCGAGGGTCGACCTGAATAGCCGAGCTGTGCTATGGTCCTATCTATTGATTCAAGGATTCTTGTGAACTTAGATATCGAATCTCTGGTCAGGAGCTCACTCTGACCTTCTCGACCCGAGTTCAGCTCGGGATCTCAATTTGAACTTGACTTGAGCTCGGGGCCTGAACTCGGGTCGGAGTCTTTTGGGGGCCGATGCTGTGAATGAAAATTTTCTATTCCTCGTGGCGTGACCTCCTTAGTTGGGTTAGCACACCATGACCTGACATAAGTTAATTTTTAATTATATCTTCATTCAATGGCTAGCTCTAGCGATATTAGTAGTATACATGAACAATTAAATTCTTTAATCCCTCTATACCGATGAAAATTTTTTATAGTATCTATCTCAAATTCTATTGTTCATCATCTTTATTTTGTTTTTATATATGAAAGTCATAATTGGTCTCTAATAAAGTATGAGCGCCAACTAACTAGTGGATATTGACTTTAATTGGTCTTGAGTTTGAAACCGCCTCCACCAAATTTGAGTGCTTAGTTGATAGCCTTATAGGTCGCTATCAAAATCTTAGGTTTGAAATTCATCTCCACCCAAATATGAGTGTTCGAGGTCTCTCGTGACTATATTTTCTATAAAAATAATATC
>JAGFNQ010010104.1:0-52146 GCA_024364735.1 Boesenbergia rotunda
TTCCGGAAAGGTAATCCAGTGGGAGAATTGCTTGGTCTAATACATACTGATGTATGTGGACCAATGTCAACTCTTGCACAAGGAGGCTATAGCTACTTCATCATATGATCGAGTCAACGATTCGGGTACGTGTTCTTAATGAAACACAAATCTGAAGCCTTTGAGAAATTCAAAGAGTTCAGAAATGAAGTAGAGAAACAGCTTGGCAGAAGTATTAAAATACTTCGATCCGATCGGGGTGGTGAATACTTAAGTCAAGAGTTTCATGATTATCTTAGGGACAATGGGATATTATCCCAATGGACACTGCCGTATACACCACAGCATAATGGTGTATCTGAGAGGCGCAACCGAACCTTGATGGACATGGTTAGGTCAATGATGAATCATGCAACTCTTCCAAAATCCTTTTGGGGCTATGCACTTAAGACAGCTGTTTACTTGCTAAACAGAGTCCCGACCAAGGTAGTCTCAACTACTCCATATGAGACATGGAATAGTAAGAAACCCCACTTAACTCACCTTAAGATATGGGGTTGTCCTGCTTATGTGAAGCGGATTATATCAGACAAATTGGATGCTAAGTCTGATAAATGTCTATTTATTGGATACCCTAAGGAAACGAAGGGTTACCAATTCTATCATCCCTTGGAACAAAAGGTGTTTGTTTCAAGGCATGCTGTATTTCTGGAAAGGGAATTTCTTTTACAAGAAAACAGTGGGAGTGACATTGAACTTGATGAAGTTCAAGAAACTCCAATAGACATTACAGAGACACCTAGTCTAGACCCACAACCAATACCTCATAATGATGAGCTATCAGTTGAACCTAAGACTACACCACCTCTTCGTAGATCTGATAGGACACGCAATATTCCAGAGAGATACGGATTTCTCGTAAGTGAATCGAACGACGTGTTACTCATAAGCGATGACGAACCTATCAGTTATGAAGATGTTCTGAAAAGTTCAGAAAGGGACAAATGGCTTGAGGCCATGAAGTCGAAAATGGATTCCATGTACGAAAACCAAGTATGGGACTTGGTTAACCCACCTGAAGGGATTAAGCCCATAGGGTGCAAGTGGGTTTTCAAGAAGAAAACCGACATGGAAGGTAATGTTGTTACCTTTAAGGCTAGATTAGTGGCAAAAGGATATCGTCAGAAGCAAGGAATTGATTATGACGAAACCTATTCGCCAGTAGCTATGCTTAAATCCATTCGGATGCTCCTAGCCATAGCAGCTCATTATGATTATGAGATATGGCAAATGGATGTGAAAACAGCTTTCCTTAACGGAAACCTGCTTGAGGATGTATACATGATACAACCTGAAGGTTTCACATCGGTTGATAAAACCAAAGTATGCAAGCTTCGACGATCCATATATGGACTGAAGCAAGCATCTAGGAGCTGGAACATCCGTTTTGATGAGACAATCAAAGAGTTTGATTTCTCACAAAATCCTGACGAACCTTGTGTGTACAAGAAGGTTAGTGGGAGTGCAGTCGTATTCCTAGTATTATATGTCGATGACATCTTACTTATAGGAAACGATATATCAGTCTTACAGACAGTTAAAATTTGGTTGTCCAAAACTTTCTCCATGAAAGACCTGGGAGAAGCAACCTATATCCTTGGGATTAGAATCTATAGAGATAGATCGAAAAGGTTGCTTGGTCTTTCGCAGTCTACATATATAGACCGAGTGCTAAAAAGGTTTAGCATGTCGGAATCCAAGAAAGGTTACCTTCCCATCAGGCATGGGATCAACCTTTCAAAGTCTATGTGTCCGGCACAGAAGACGAGAGGATTTGCATGAACAAGATTCCCTATGCATCCGCGATAGGATCTATCATGTATGCTATGTTATGTACTAGGCCCGATGTATCGTATGCTTGAGCGTCACAAGCAAATACCAGTCGGATCCAGGAATGGATCATTGGGCGGCTGTTAAGACAATCCTTAAGTACTTAAGAAGAACTAAGGATGTGTTCCTAATATATGGAGAAGGAGATATGGTAATACGTGGGTATACAGATGCCAGTTTCCAGACAGATAAGGATGACTCCAAATCGCAGTCTGGATACGTATTTACTTTGAATGGAGGCGCAGTAAGTTGGAAAAGTTCCAAACAAGACACCGTAGCGGATTCCACCACGGAAGCGGAATATATCGCAGCTACGGAAGCAGCATAGGAAGCAGTCTAGATCAAGAAGTTCGTCTCCGAACTTGGCGTGGTTCCAACCATTGATGATGCAGTGCCGGTTTACTGCGACAACAATGGAGCTATTGCACAAACAAAGGAACCAAGGTCTCATCAGCGATCCAAACACGTGCTTCGCCGCTATCATCTGATCAGAGAGATTATAAGTAGGAATGACATACAAATTGAGAAAATTTCCACTGAAAGGAACATAGCCGATCCTTTAACAAAGGCCTTGCCTCAGAGCAAGTTTGAGGGTTATGTTAGAGCTTGTGGTATTGGATACCGTAGAGATTGGCATTAGGCCAAGTGGGAGTTTGTTAGTGATATGAGAGAAGTGTCCTAAGGCAATCGCCTTATGATTGTAAAACATTTATTTTAAATAAATGATAATTCACTATTTGAGTATACATGCTTGTGTATTTGATTGGGATCTTAAACTCATCTACTGAATGTCCGCAATAAACTCACAGCATAAGAGAATTTGTGATGGGATCACAACTAGTGATTATCTCTAAATGTGCAAATGTGAAGTATTGAAAATATCCCTAGTCCATGAATTGATAAAAATGGACACTATCAATTCTGTTGAGACTAGCATGGGTTATTCTCTAATCAGCTGATTCTCACTGGCAGGTGACATTGGGATGTCCGGAGATAAACATGGATGCTAGTTATGGGAACTAGTTCATTGGAGTGACTAGCTGTAAGACTTCATATGGTAATCTATATAGATATGTCAATGAAGTTCTTAATGCGGCTTAAGTGCGATGTTCCTTTGACTTGCGGTGTTCAAGTCATCTTGGTCATGGAGACTTATACTTTAACATCTTAAGCAAACATATCCAAGGAGGTGTGGACCCAGGATGATTGGGTGTAAGCCGAAGTGCCCGAAGATGTTTGAACAGCCTACAAAGGATTCACCACTCCTTGCGAGGAGATGTATACCCAGGCCTATCGTCGGATTGTTACTCAAAATCTCTGGCCAGAGTACATCATGTTAAGAGTGCAAGTCTCTTAAATACATGAGAGTAACTAGAAATCCAAAGGACGAGAAAGACACTACTTGGGCTAGGTGTGACATAGTCAGCCTAGTGGGGACTGACACAAATAGACCGTGTCCTGAACCAAGTGGGTATAAGATGGTGAAGGGAATGAGGCACGATTCATTAGAGCTGCTGAAGGGTTTCAGAATAATTTCTTCTGAGGTCAAACCGTTGATCTTTCGATTAATTGGGGGTCATGATGTACTACTAGGTGCCACTCATGATCGTTTTATAATTTGTTGATTATAGACGGCCAACATAAATCGAAAGCCTATTTAGTCACACGCACTACGAGTAATCCGAGGGATTTAAAACGAGTTGAAAATTGGATTTTTCGATCAAGAGAAATAAGTCGAATCTGAGTTAATCAGAGGCGCAATGGAAGCTAAAAATGGCTAAGTCTTTTGAAGGCTTTTTGGGCGAATTAAATGAGTTTAATTCGCGTTGGTTCGGCTCGGTTTGGGCCGGCCAAAGAGGGTGCCAACCCTCCTTGGTTGGCCGGCCACTTATTGGGAGAAAACCAATTAATTTTGGTTTAATTAATAAAGTAAATCTAGCGCGATTTATTTTATAAATTATGGATAAATAAATTTGTATAAAGAAATTTATATAAATAAATTTATAGAAATTTATTCTTTTTATGGAAGTTAAAATAATCCATGAATTGGTTTATTTTATTTTATAAAATCAATTATGAATTATTTTTCCATAATAAGAAAGATTATAAATTTCTTATAAAATTTATTCCATAATAAAAGGAGAGATTAATTAGTTTTATTATAAAGTTAGTTATAATAAAACTTGGTTTAAACAGAATAATTCATAAGAGAATTTATAGGATAAATTTCTTATGATAATTAATTAGTTTTATTATAAAGTTAGTTATAATAAAATTCATAAGAGAATTTATAGGATAAATTTCTTATGATAACTAATTAGTTTTATTATAAAGTTAGTTATAATAAAACTTGGTTTAAACGGAATAATTCATAAGAGAATTTATAGGATAAATTTCTTATGATAATTAATTAGTTTTATTATAAAGTTAGTTATAATAAAATTCATAAGAGAATTTATAGGATAAATTTCTTATGATAACTAATTAGTTTTATTATAAAGTTAGTTATAATAAAACTTGGTTTAAACGGAATAATTCATAAGAGAATTTATAGGATAAATTTCTTATGATAACTAATTCCGTTAATTCCGTTAATTCGGTTAAGAGGAGACTTGGCAAGGGAGAAGCAACTATATAAGGAACCATAGGCAAGCCTTGGATCCCTAAGATTTTGATAATCGAAATAGAGCTCTCCCTCTCTCTCTTCTCTTCTCTCCTCCTTTCCCCTCCCTTCCATTAGGGCCGGCGGCCACCCTAGCTCCATTAGGGCCGGCGCCCAACCTACTCCAAGGCAAGGTGTTGCCGTGAGCTTCAAGGAGAAGAAGAAACCAACCAAGAAGAAGAAGAAGCGGATCACATCTCCCTCTCTCTCGGAATTCGATTCCGTTACTTCGTTGGTTAGTTTCCTTTTCTTCTCTTGATCTTCTTTGTTGTGCCTATAGAGAATCTAGTAGTTCTCGTCGGCACAAAACTCATGACTTTGCGAAGTCATCCCGAAGAGAACTCGGCGTGGACGCGGATAGAGGCGGAGCTTCCAAGGGACGCTACGGTTGGATCTCGTCCCTTACTTCGAGTTACGAGAGGTATAATGTAAATTAGTTTACTTTTCTCCAAAGTTTTATTTTATGATTATGTCAACACACCATAAGGTTGCATGCTAGATACGAAGTTAAAATAATTTAGAAAATTATTTTATGCAAATTCTTCCGCTGCACGTAAAAATTTAAAATTTTACGAACTCGTATCCTTGTCGACATGCACCCGGTCCCAACATATTTAGTTAGCATGTGCGAGACGCTCAAGTTTATGTATGAGGGAGTTGATAACTATCATTTTGTTGATTATTTTAGGCTCTAAAACCCATGTTTGATCCATATTTTACATGCTTTATCTTGAATTAACCCTAGGTTCCATGGATTAATTCTATTTTGGGTTTTATTACAAATCTTAGCAATTTTGAGATGTTTTGATATCTAATTTGAATCAGACTTTTGTAGGATGAAGGATCATGGACATAGGGCAAGTTGGGTCATGTTTGAGCCAGAATCGGACTCAGATCAAGATGATCAAGCATTGGAAGACTGTGGGTCATCCATTCGAAAGGCAAGGAGATCTGAGCCATCCATGGCAGAGCCGAGTGATCCCAGCTGAGGAGAGGTAGATCTGACCATCAAATTGAGATCTGGGAGTTTAGGGCCCAATCAAAGAAGATCCGACTGTTGGATTAAGCCAGGACGATCTCAGTCGTCCATTGCTAAGTATTTAAGCAAAAATCCCTGAGAATTTGGCGTCGTCGCGTCTTCGCCACTGTTCTTCCTATTCTTTGCATTTTCTTCCTCATTTCTTCATCCGATCGCGTGGCCACATCGGATTCGAGCTTGGTTTGAGTTCCAGATCATCAAGTTCTCGTCTTCGTGAGGATTTCTGATCAATTTGTCGCTGAGAAGAGCCAGGTGAGGGTTTCTCCAGTTTCTGCCATATTCTGATCGAATCATGCTTGTACTCCATTCTTCATTAATCGGAGCAAGTCGTAGGGGTTCTTTGAGGTGCTCCAATTGTTCCTGAACCATCATCGCACTCCCACACATCAAGCACGAGGAGATCGGAAGACTGGTTCTCTCGACGGCAAAATCTGAAGTTGGATTGATTGCGGAGGCTAGAGTTTTGTCGATTTGCCGAGCTAGGGGGTACATAGCTTATTCAAGTGTAACAGCAAGAAGGATTCAAACTAAGGGAAGGATTCAATGTTTTGTTTCTGTTAATTTTCATTTAACAATTCTATTCTTCATAGTTCAATTCTGTATCCGATAACATTTCAGACACTGATCGGTCTATTCGATCGATCCAAGCAACATCTGATCGGTCTGTCGACCGATCAGGAGTGCATCCGATCAGTCTATCGACCGATCAAGCAGAGCATTGTTTCTTTAAAAATCCTGTTTCCATAGAAAATTTGTTCCAACATTAACTTTTGCAATTTAGCTTAATATTTCAAGTTCTTTTGTTGTTTTATCAATTCATGAGTTTTTATCTTCATAATATTCAATTGAATAGCTCAGCTCTCAATTAGTGATAATCTAGTTTCCTTGACTTAGCTTTGAATAGCTTAGTTCTCAATTCTTGAATTTCTTACTTCGTACCTTACATAGCTAAGCTCAGTTTATTACTGCTATTTCATTCTTGTTCCGAAACAAACCCCCATATTATTCGAAAACCCCAAAACATTTGATGACACACAAATTCGAGCTTGAATCAAACATCCTAAACTAGTCCTTGGAAAAACATGACTTGAGGCCCCTTTACTATATTTTATTTTGTGAGCTAGGGTATTCAATCTATCAATTTATAAATTTGAGGCTCGTCGTGACACTTATATTGGGCTCTATCAAATACTCGGTCGATCCGCGAGACATCTCCATATCTACGGATTAAAAAATTAATCCGAATGGAGACCCGTCTCCCTACGACCATCTCGTGTCGTATCGAACGATCCAAATCACAACTCGACCAATTACCAAAATTGGCCATGTGATTTGCTTGACGAGTTGATCGTCGACTTTTGTGTTTATGGTCGGGGTCCAGTTATTAAATTAATGGCTATTATACGGAATCAAATTAATAAACTAACACACATAAAATGACAAGGCAAATAAATAAGGCACAATAAGAATGAAGGAGCCAAGGAAGAATTATACCATCCATTACCTTACAATCTTCTACTGTATGACCCTCTCCTCTTGGACGTCGTGTGGGCGACGATCTACCAAGACTCGTGGTCACCATGTCGATCCCTTCTCCTTGCGCCAACCAATCCCTAACCAAAGGGATGTCGCCGGCCACCCCAAGGAGATAATCCAAACACAAACCCAATTGATTCATTCCTCCACTGCCAGCATCTGAACAACAAGTATCTTGGAGCTCTTGTGATCTGAGCAACTCCAAGTTGCACAAGCAACTTGTGTTCTGAGCAACTCCACAACTCCAACTTATGTTCTTCTAAACAACTCGAAGAAAGTTGCCATGCCCCAAGCATGAGGCAACCAGCTACCACTCCAAACAAGTTGCTGAGGCAACTTGCTGTATCCTCTCCCCAACAAAGGCTCACGGCAATTGCCAATTGCCCTCACGGCAATTGCCAGGCAATCCAATTGCCTCTCGGTAATTGCCAGGCATGGGGGAAATTAGTTGCCTTGATGCTAGGCATGCAATTGCCTCTCGGTTGCCTTGCAATTCACGGCGGCAAGGCATGCAATTGCCTTGTTGCCTCACGGCGGCAATTAATTGCCTTGCTACCAGGCATGCAATTGCCTTGTTGCCTCATGGCAATTGCCGTGAGCGTCGGAGAAGATGCTTCTCCACGCATGAGTCGGCGCACCGAGAGGGAGAGAGAGAGGAGGAGAGAAAACCTTAGGGTTTTCTTGTGTTCTCTTGGACTCATCCTTCAAGGAAAAATCAACTTGGTTTCATGCCACATGGGGGTATATATAGGGCTATGATAGGGACCATGAGGAAGAGTTAGATCTTGGCCTGCTAATGGATTCAAACCCGGCCCATTAATGAGGATCCATTCCACTAAAGGACTCTCATTGAATTACCTCACCAACCCCCATAGTTAATTATTAACTATGATAACTAATCAAAATAATTAACTTTCACACATGAAATGACAAGATTAGTGAACATAGCACAAAATAGACATAAGGATAATTAATGGAACATGGAAAGAGTTATACCTTTCCGATCAACTCGCGGTCTTCTACCTTATGTCCCTCCCTTCGCGGACGTCGTGTGTGCAACGATCTACCATGAACCGAGATCACCAAGATGTCCAAAAGAGCTCTTCTTCTCACCTTGGCCGAAATAGGAAACCCTAGCCTAGGGTTTACCTAGCGCCGGCGCCTTCTTCCTTTCTCCTTTACGTCACCGACCGCCGAAGCCACTGTGAGGCCTCCGGACCAGCTGCGCTCCTTGAGAGGAAGGAGAAGAAGATGAAGAATGAGAGAGTTCTCCTTCTTCCTTATCCAAAATAGCCCGCAATCTCCCTTTCCCTCAGCCTTGCGGCGTCGCCGCAAGCAAGGGTTGCGCCGTCTTCTTCCAGCCTCCGGCAGCCTCTCCACGCACGGTGAGCACCACAAAAGGTAGACGACTCCTCTACCTTGTCTCTGTGATCCCCAGCCGAAGTATGGTGGAGGAGGGAAGAAGAATCGAGGAGAAGTTCTCCCCTTCTTCTTGTTGGCATTGGCCGAACCCTAGGAGAGAAGGAAGAGAGAGAGGAGAGGAGAGAGGCTTAGGGTGTTAACTCTTGGATTAAGCCTCTAGTTTCATGATCTCCTTGGGTATATATAGGGCTAAGGTAAGGACCAAGAGGAGGAGTTGGATCTTGGCCCACCAATGGATCTAATCCCAATCCATTAATTAAGATCCATTCCACTAAATGATCTTAATTGAACTTCCTCACCAACCCCCATATTTTCATATGGGCTCTACATATAACGAGTCATCCATCCCCACGTGTTTAAGATCTTGAATGCCCGTTAATTAATTTAAATTACTGACAATTCAAATTAATTAACCTCTGAGTCCTTGACTAGTATCACTCGACCTTATCATCATGCCGGATCAAATCTACTGGTAGGGTTTTGCATGATGAATCTTTCGAGCTCATCAAGGGGGCATCATCAACCCGACTCACCAAGAAATGGATTCTGTCAATAATCAATGACACATCATATTATTAATATTATCTCCCAGCTTACCGGGCCAATCGATCTAACAGAATAGATCTCGCTCATTGGTAAATCAAAGAAATGATAAATAATAATATATTCCCATTATTATATCGGGATTAAGGGATCGTACTCCATACTAAAATCTGAGGTCCTATCTAATTATCGAGTCAGTACAAATTGGATATCCTCGGGTTTTGGTCTTACTCAATGTAATCAAAGTACACTAGTGTAATTCTATGGTCAAGACCAACCATACCTAATTTCACTACAACCATTCTAATGGGTTATCCAATTCCATCTCGGTTGTGAGCCTCTATTTATACTAAGCAAGGAACTGATAATATGATATTTCGTGTGACACCACATGCCATGTTATCTACAATGTAAAGTAATTGGACTTCATGCATGTACTAAGATAAACAGGCACCTAGTGTAGTTGTGATTTTCTTTTCAAAATGAAGATGTTCATATAAAGAGATTCTGTCTTTCAGTATACACACCTTACAAGGTGGTGGCCGGCGGTGCCACTTTTTTGCTTGAAGTTGGCCAGCGGCAAGCATGGGGTGGAGGAGGGTTGCGGCTGGGTTTTGGTGTGGAGAAGAGGATTGTTTCTCTTCATCCTCATCTTCATCTTCTTCCTATCTTCTTCATTAAGGCTAGTGCAAGGAGATCCTTCTTCTTGGTGGTCAGCGCAAGCAAAGGAGGGAGAAGCTTCATCCTTGTGTAAGGATGTATACTAAAATTCTTGCTTTTGTATAGACATCTACATTTTGAACGAGAATCACAAAATCACTGATGCATGTTTATATTAGTATATGCATAAATATCTGATATTGTGCATTGTAGATAACATGGTGTGTGGTGATGTACAAATGATCATGTTATCAGTCCCTTGCAGAGTATAAGTAGAGGCTCGCAACTGAGATGGAGTTGGACAAACCATCGGGATGGTTGCAGTGTAATTAGGTGTGGTTTACCTTGACCATAGAATTACACTAGTGTATTTTGTGTGCATTGAGCAGGACCAACATAGAGGTGATCCAATTTATACTGACCTTATAATTGGATCATACCTTGATTTTATTATGGAGTACATGCTCTGAATCCCAATATAATAATGGATACATGTACTTAATAGTTGTTTCTTTGATTAACCAATAAACGAGATTTATTCTGCTAAATTGATAGGCCCGGTAGGTTGGGAAATAATATTATTTACATGGTGCATCGTTAATTATAGATGGAATCCATGTCCTGGTGAGTCAGGATGATGATGCCCCCTTGATGAGCTCATAAGGTTCATCATGTTAAATCTTGCAAGTGGACTTGGTCCAACATGATGATAAGGATGAGTGGTACTAGTCAATGTGTTAGAGGTGGAGCCCAACTCCACCTTTTATCATAAGGTTCATCATGATAATATTAAAATTGTCAGTATCTTAAATACGGAGAGATGGATGTACTCATAATAGGTGGAGCTCATATGTAAATATGAGGGTTGGTGAGGTGATTCAATGAAGGACCTTTAGTGGAATGATTCTTCATTAATGGATCGGGTTTGGATTCATTAGCAGGCCAAGACCCAACTCCTCCTCATGGTCCCTATTGTAGCCCTATAAATACCTCATGGTGTCATGAAACCAAGGCTAATCATGTTGGGTATGGCTTGGTGGGTTTCCCTAGCAAATACCTGGTCGATCTGAGAGACCTCTCCATGTCTACAGATTAAAAAATAATCCGAATGGAGTCTCATCTCCCATCGATCGTCTCGTGCCGTATCGAATGATCCAAATTACAACATAGCCAATTACCAAAATCGGCCTTGTAATTTGATTGACCGTTCGACCACGAAAAAGGCGACGAGTTGATCGCCGACTTTTGTGTTTATGGTCGGGGTCCAGTTAATAAATTATTCATCATGATACAATATCAAAATAATAAATTAACAACATAAAGTAACGAGACAAATGAATAAGGCACAATAATACATAAGGAGCCAAGGAAGAATTATACCTTCCGTTACCTTACGATCTTCTACCGTATGACCCTCCCCTCTTGGACGTCATGTGGGTGATGATCTACCAAGACCCGTGGTCACCAAGTTGATCCCTTCTCCTTGCGCCAACCAATCCCTAACCAAAAGGATGTCGTCGGCCGCTCCTAGGAGATAATCCAAACATAAACCCTGTTGAGGCAATCGACCCTTAAATGATTGGAAGATCATGGTTTTGATGTGTGGGCAAACATGTTTAAGGTTAGAGTGTTATGTTGTATTTGATATGTGTGATTGAGTTTGCAGGACTTGGAGAATCACACTTGGTGGACATATCCGTGGGACGAGAGCCGAGGGAGGAGAGTTCCAAGGGCAAGCCGGGAAATGGACTTCGAGGGCATACGTGAAGGGTGGCATGGAGGCAAGCCAAGGGAAGGCTTGCGTGTGCATCCGAGGGATGATAGCCAGAGGAAGAGGACTTCAAGGGGCGAGTCAAGGGAGCAGACCTGATGGCATATGCGAAGGAGAAGGTCCAGAGTGGCTGAAGCTGAGCTGTGAGGCAGGGTAGTCGACTGACATTTGGGCAATTGACTGCTAAAACCCACAGAAAGTTTGCGGCCTCGGACAAGTCGACTGGAATTTGGGCAGTCGACTGGTATACCCCCGAAACTAGCCGTTGGCTAGTAATTAATGCTAGGCCAGTCGACTGCCCTAGGGGCAGTCGACTGGTGCGGGCTGGACAGATTGCGAATCTGTCCTGTTCACCTATAAAAGGAGCACGTTTTATACGTGTATGGTACGGTTCCGTATAGTAACGAAGTGATGCCAAATTATAGAGAGATTTTTGCTTCCTCTATCGTATTTCTGCATCTGTAAAGAGGAAGATCTTGTTGTAAAGGTTTATCCACCTCAAGGAGACTTTTCGATAGTGAAAAGTGGTGCTCGCGGTATGGATCCTTGGACTAGTCACCCATCTGGGTGGATACCAAATAACCGATAAGTGTTAGCATTGTTCTAATTCTTTTACATATTATTTCTGCTGCGCTAACAATTCTGTAGAGATCCAAGATCCGAAAATTGCATTCACCCCCCCCCTCTGCACGCCTAAGTCAATCCTTCAAACCCTACTAATCCTTTCCTCCACCGTCGACACTCGAACATCAAGTATCATGGAGTTCCTGTGTTTTGAGCTACTCCAAGTTGCATGAGCAACTTGTGTTCTGAGCAACTCCACAACTCCAACTTGTTCTCTTTTGAGCAACTCGGAGAAAGTCGCCATGCCCCAAAAACGAGGCAACTCGTTTTCTCTTCTCCCCAAGGAAGACTCACGGCAATTGTTGAATTAGCCTCACAGCAATTGCCAAGGTAATTGCCTCAATTGCCTGAGGCCCTGGCGGCGGCGCCAATAATTGCCTCGCTGGGGCAATTGCCCTTGTGTCGCTGGCAGCGGCGCCAACAATTGCCCCGAGGTAATTTAATTGCCTCACTGGGGCAATTGTCACCCTCGGCAATTTCCGCCCAAGGTTGAGCTCCAAAGAAGAAAGACTCCACGTGTGAGTCGGCGCTCCTAGAGGGGAAGAGAGAGAGGATAGAAAACCTTAGAGTTTTCTTGTGTCTTCTTGGATTCATCCACCGGATCGATTAACCCTTGGTTCCATGCCACCATGGGGTATATATAGGGCTACGATAGGGACCATGAGGAGGAGTTGGATCTTGGCCTGTTAATGGATCCAAACTCGATCCATTAATAAGGATTCATTCCACTAAAGGACCCTTATTGAATTACCTCACCAATCCCATATTTACATATGAGCTCCACTTATTACGAGTCGTTCATCCCCCCGTGTTTAAGATCTCGAATGCTCGTTAATTAATTTAATTACTAACAATTTAAATTAATTATCCTCTGAGTCCTTGACTAGTAGCACTCAACCTTATCATCGTGCCGGATCAAATCCACTTGTAGGGTTTCACACAATGAACCTTTTGAGTTCATCAAGGGGGCATCATCATCCTGACATACCAGGATACAGATTCCGTCAATAATCATCGGCACATCATATTATTAATATTATCTCCCAACTTACTGGGTCTATCGATCTAACAAAATAGATCTCGCCCATTGGTAAATCAAAAAAATAATAATTAATAATATATGCCCGATATTATTTTGGGATTAAGGGATCGTACTCCATAATATAAACTGAGGTCCTATCCAATTATTGAGTCAGTACAAATTGGATAACCTCGAGTTTCGGTCCTGCTCAATGTACTCATAGCACACTAGTTTTATTCTATGGTCAAGACCAATCACACCTAATTACACTACAACCATCCCGATGGGTTGTCCAATTCCATCTCGGCTGTGGACCTCTTATTTATACTAAGCAAGGGACTGATAACATGATTTTCCGTGTGACACCACACACCATGTTATCTACAATGCAAACTAATTGGACTTTGTGCATGTACTAATATAAACATGCACCTAGTGTAGTTGTGATTCTCTTTTCAAAATGAAGATGTGTATATAAAGAAATCATATCTTTCAGTATACACATCCTACAAATCAATTGATCCAATTCATCCAAGGAAAACCCTAAAGCATCTCCCCCTCTCCTCTCCTCTCTTCTCTCTCCTAGGTCACAAGTGGCGCCAGTGCAAAGGGAGGAAGAAGAGAAGCTTTTCTCTTCTTTTCAATTGGGCGTGGAACTTCAACAAGGAGGGAAACACCTTGGGGTGTTCGGCGAGCAAGAGAGGAGGAGAGATAATCGCCGGCAGCAACCACGACAAGGTGGTTTCTGGCGCCGGGGATAAGAAGAAAGAAGAGCAAATAAGTGTTTGTTTCTCCATCTTCTACCTTTCTTTCTTCCTCACCTTCATCCCTGTCCACTTCCTCCTGGTTGCGCGCAATAGAGAAGGAGGGAGTTGAAGCAACTAGCGGTGCTTTGGAAGCAATTGGCGCTGGCAGCAACGGAAAAAGAAGGTGGGAGTGCGGATTAGGGTTTTAGATTAAGGGGAGAGTTGTTTTCTCTCTTAAATTCCTTCTTCCTCATCTTCCTTTCACCCTCTTGTGCCCGGCGATCCTTTGGAGCAAGGTGGATGCCCAGCGGGTCCAAGAAGGTGATGATAATGGCCAATGGAAACCCTAGATGCTAGGGTTTGCTTGGAGCATGGAAGAGAAGGAAGAAGGAGGATTAATTGGAGACCCATGGTGACTCTGGGTCTTGGTAGATCATTGCTCACATGATGTCCAAGAGGGGAGGGTCATACGATAGAAGATCGCGAGGTAAAAGAAG
Source organism: Boesenbergia rotunda (assembly GCA_024364735.1). Lineage (NCBI taxonomy): Eukaryota > Viridiplantae > Streptophyta > Magnoliopsida > Zingiberales > Zingiberaceae > Boesenbergia > Boesenbergia rotunda. Next base: position 14,391 of record JAGFNQ010010104.1, read on the forward strand.
AGGTATAACTTCTCTTTGGCTCCTTTGTTTTTCTATTATTTTATGTGGATGTTGATTAATTATTGTTGAGTTAATTATTCGATAATTAATTGTAATAATTAATCATGTCATGGACCCCGAAGATAAACACAAAAACCGGCGATCCACTCTTCATCTTTTCTGCGGCTAATTAGTTAGGCGAGTTACAAGGCCTAACTATCAAATTTGGCTAAGTTGTAACTCGAACCAATTAGTACGACGATGAGACGACCGTTTGAGAGATAGGTCTCTATTCAAATTAAATTTTTAATCCATAGACATGGAGAGGTCTCTCATGGATGACTCAGGTATTCGCTTAGGAAGCCCGCCAAGCCATACCTCCAACCCATCACCTTGGTGGCCGGCGGCAATTCCCTTGGGATTTAGGGTTTCGGTGAAAGGTTGAAGAAGGAGAAGGAGGGTTTGATTTGGCCATGGTGACTTTGTTTCTTGGAAGACCGTCACCCACACGACGTCCAAGAAGGGGGTAGGACATACGTTAGAAGATCGCGAGGTAAACATGACGTATACTTCTTGTTTTGGTTCCTTTTACTTCTTGTTCATTATTGTATGTTCATATTTGTCATGGTCCCCGAAGACAAACACAAAAACCGGCGATCCTTTCATCGTTTATTCCACGGCAAACCAATTAGATGAGTTAGCTTGGTTGAACAACAAGTTTGTTCATGCAGTCACTTGAATCAGTTAGTACGATGATGAGTCAGTTGCTTGGGTAATTATTCTCCATCCGGATTTGTTTTAATTAATAAAATTTAATCCAGGGGCATGGAGAGGATTCTCATGGGCATCCGAAACCAACAGTTCCAAGTGGAGTGAGTTGGGATATGATCCCATACTCAACTAGATGGCCACGAAACTCTTGGCTAAGGTATTCACTACCTCGATATGATCGAAGCATCTTAATACTCTTGCCAAGTTGATTTTGTACTTCACTTTTGAATTCTTTAAACTTTTCAAAGGATTCCGACTTGTGATTCATAAGATACACACAGTCATATCTACTTACATCATCAGTAAAAGTAATGAAGTACTAATAGCCTCCTATAGCTGCTACATTGAAAGGGCCATAAACATCAGTATGCATGAGTCCTAAAAAGTCAGTAGCTCTTTTGTCATGTCCACTAAAAGGTGTCTTGGTCATCTTGCCTAGAAGACATGATTCGCATACCTCATATGATTCAAAATCAAATGTGTCTAGAAGTCCATTTTTATGGAGCTGTGATATGCGACTTTTATTTATGTGACCCAAGCGACAATGTTAGAGATATGTTTGGTTAAAATCATTCGGTTTGAACCATTTGGTATTTATGTTATAGATTGGGTTTTCTAAGTCTAGAACATAGAGCCTATTCATAAGTGATACACTACAATAGAACATACCATTTAATGATATAGAACAATATTTATCCTTTATTATGAGAAAAAAGTCTTTCTTGTCTAAACAAGAAATAGAGATTATGTTCTTAGTTAATGCAGATACAAAATAGCACTCCTCTAGTTCTAAGACAAGCTCAATGGATAAAGATAAGGAATATGTTCCTACAGTTATAGCAATAACTCTTGCGCCATTACCTACTCGTAGGTCCACTCTGCCCTTTGTCAACAATCTAGTTCTTATGAGGTCTTGCAAATTAGTATAAATGTAAGATACGCAACCGATATCTAATACCCATGAAGAAGATATATATAGATTGACGTCTATATGATATATACACGAGGTAGAAGTCTCACTTCCTTTCTTCTTAATTCCTCTTGGTAGAGTTAACAGTTCCTCTACCAATGTTCGATCTCACCATAACGGAAGCAGGTCATGTTACAATGTATAATGTAACGACTCAGATTTTTTTTTAATATTTTCTTTAAAATATTGATCATGTCTAGATAATTTTTCAAGGGACCTAGAGATATTAGTACGAACCATAACCTAGAAATCCATGATTTTTCTCATTTAAATTGAGAAACTAATTACTAATGGGCCTTATATGGGCTTTTTAGGACCATGGTTATTGGTAGATTTTAGGCAAAATTTAATATAAATATAAATGGGTTTTAATGAGGAATATTAGCATGATTATGGGTGAGTTTTAAGGGAATTTTTGAAATAATATAAAAAAATAATAATAAAATAAAGTGCATGCACCAAGGATTGAACCTTGGACCTCTTGTACCACCATGCATGTACTAACCAAGCAAGGGAGTGCTATGAGGGAATGAAGTTGATTTTTATTAAGGATAAAGGAAGTGAAGAGTCACCATGAGAGGAGGCATTATGTCTCTTCACTTGCCCCTCTTCATTGTGTATAAATGAGAGATAACTTAACACATAAGAGTTATTTCTCTTCTCTTCATCCACCAAGCCTCTCCCCTTCTCCTTCTTCATCCTTCTAGCCGAACCCCATAGGAGGGTTTTCCCTTGGGAAAAGTTCCCAAGAAGGCCTCTTCTTCAAGATCCAAGGTTTTTGTTCAAGGTTACAAAGGCTAGAGGTGGTCAAAAGGCAACAAGGTCTTCATCCTTCTCCCAAAATCTAAGGTCTATAACCAAGATAGTCTAAGGTAAGACTTCCTCACCTGTGGTATAATAGTTCTCCTTGAAGTTATCATGATATGAAAGTTTTGTTTGGGATTTTATGTTGAAAAGAAACCATGAACCCTAATCCTAAACTTTCGGCCACCATAGGTTTTGGGTCCAAGGTGATGCTAACAACCTCACTCATGCTTTCTAATGTGTTCTCATGATGATTATAGAATAAAATATAATTTTAGGAAATTTTAGGGTACCCTAAGACCCTTTAGGATTTGGGACCTTCACCATGATTCCATGGTTAGGATTGGACCTAACCCTTCAAGTATGTACCTTGTGTATCCTCATGATACAAGGGGAGGTTGAAGGTGATTTATGTGAATTTTCACAAGGTCTTGCAACCCTTCAAGTTTCGTCCAAGATGAGAACTAGGGCTAAAAGTTAGGGTTTACTTCAAGTGCGGGTTCCAAAGGCCCCTATGGTATGGTATGGTTGGTGTTTAATGTTTAATTGGGAATTTTATGAAATTTTTCCATGTACCCATGGCCTTGCAAGTTTCGGCCAACCCTAAGAAGTAGGGCTAAAAGATAGGGTTAACCCTAATCATGAGCCCTAATGTCTTCCTATGGCCTTATAGGTAATGTATGGTTGTTCCTTTTCCTTATGCTACCTTACATGTCATTTGAATGATGGAACTCCTCCCTTACAAGATTCGGCCAAGCCATGTAAATGGGGTTTAGGTGGTGTTAGGGTTTTAAGAATGATGGTTTATTTCTTATTATGATGTGTATATAAAGGTTCAAGCATGCCCTATCCTTAAGTACTATGTTTCATGTTGGTATGTTTATGATAGATGCCATGCTTAATAGGGTTATTCATGAATGTCTTATGTTTTATGCCATGCACTTAGATAGTCTGTAGCATATTTATAGAAGTCCTATCTATGCATGCTTGTGATAGATACTATGCTTATGTACGAAATGCAATGCTTACCTTACGTAGCATGATCATGCAAGCTCCATGGAATGGGATGATGGTCTAAGTACACATGTCATGTTCTATGAATATAATGAAATGCTTACCTTATATGCCATGATCATGCAAGCACTAGGAACAAGAATGATGTTTTATGTAAGCATGCCATGTTTTATTAATGAAGTTAATGCAAGCACTATGAACAAGAATGATATTTTATGTAAGCATGCCATGTTTTATGAATGAAGATAATGCTTATGCCTTTAAGGCATAATGATGCTAAGCATTAAGTATGAACAAGGAAAGGTCAAGTAGGCTTTATGTCATGCTTCATGTAACAAAGTTATGTTATGTCTAAGTATGCTATGAATGTCTTATGAATGATGAGCATGTAAAGTTATTTTACTTTATGAATGGGCTTGTACCGGATCGAAGTATGGGTCCAAGGGATGGGCACCTTAAGAACGCCCCGGTTCTTGACTACCGACTATGCTGTCCACGGTTCTGGGACTACCGAAGCTGTCCAACAGGGATGGGCACCTTAAGAATGCCCCGGTTCTGGACTACCAACTATGCTGTCCACGGTTCTGGGACTACCGTAGATGTCCTTACCCTAGTAGGTAAAGACTAGCTACCTTGTATTTACTTAGGGATGCGCGCACATGATGTATGTATGTGGTACAAGCCGGTGACCCTAATAATGTAATGATTATGTTTAAGTATTTAAAAATATGATTTTTAAAGTTAAGCATCTTTATGTATATGCAATTGACTCATGCATTCATTCATGTTATGCATTATGCCAGGATAGTAATGTTTTATGCTAATGTTTCATGTTGAGAATTATGCATGATAGTAAATGTCTTATGTTTATGTTTATGTTAAGTAGATGCCCATATGCTATGTTAGAAATCATGCCATGTTAAGTACATCTATGTTTATGTTTATGCCATGTATCATGCCATGTTATGTATATCTATGTTTATGTTTATGCCATGTATCATGCCATGTTATGTATATTTATGTTTATGTTTATGCCATGTGTCATGCTATGTTAAGTATATTTATATTTATGTTTATGCCATGTCTCATGCTATGTAAAGTGTGTTTTAAGTTCATGTACTATGCAAGAACTATGTCATGCTAATTGATTTTAGATGCTTATGTCCTATGTAAAGCACCAAGTTATGCTCATGTTTCGTGTGCTTATGATTAATTTGATGAATGGTTTTAGTGAGTAGGAAAGGGTCTTACTAAGCCTATGTGCTTATAGTCTTATTTTCCTTATGTTAGTAATATGAGAGAAGTGTCCTAAGGCAATCGCCTTATGATTGTAAATATTTATTTTAATAAATGAATATTCACTATTTGAGTATACATGTCTGTGTATTTGATTGGGATCTTAAACTCATTTACTGAATGTCCGCAATACAATTCACAGCATGAGAGAATTTGTGATGAATTCACAACTAGTGATTATCTCTACATGTGTAATTGTGAAGTATTGAAATTGTCCCTAGTCGATGAATTGATAAATACGGACACTATCAATTCTGTTGAGACTAGCATGGATTATTCTCTAATCAGCTGATTCTCACTGGCTGGTGACATTGGGATGTCCAGAGATAAACATGAATGCTAGTTAAGGGAACTAGTTCATTGGAGTGACTAGCTGTAAAACATCATATGGTAATCTACATATAGATATGTCAATGAAAGTTCTTACTACAGCTTAAGTGCGATGTTCCTTTGACTTGCGGTGTTCAAGTCATCTTGGTCACGGAGACTTATACTTTGACATCTTAAGCAAGCATCTTTAAGGAGGTGTGGACCCAGGATGGTTGGGTATAAGCCGAAGTGCCCGAAGATGTTTGAACAGCCTACAAAGAATTCACCACTCCTTGCGAGGAGATGTATACCCAAGGCCTATCGTCGGATTGTTACTCGAAGCCTCTGGCCAGAGCATAACATGTTCCGAGTATGAATCTCTAGGAAACATGAGAGTAATTAGAATCCGTTGGACGAGAAAGACATTAATTGGGCTAGGTGTGACGTAGTCAGCCTAGTGGGGACTGACACACATAGACCGTGTCCTGAACCAAGTGGGTATAAGATGGTGAAAGGAATGAGGCACGACTCATTATAGCTGCTGAAGGGTTTCAGAATTATTTTTGAGGTCAACCGTTGATCTTTCGATTAATTGGGGATCATGATGTACTACTAGGTGCCACTCATGATCGTTCTATAATTGGTTAATTATAGACGGCCAACATAAATCGAAAGCCTATTTAGTCACATGCACTATGAGTAATCTGAGGGATTTAAAACGAGTTGAAAATTAGATTTTCCGATCAAGAGAGATAAGTCGAATCTGAATTTTCAGGAATCATTTGAACCCGGTTCATTTGATACGTGCGAATCATGCTTAAAAGGTAAGATGATCAAATTACCCTTTTCTGGAAAAGGTAATCCAGTGGGAGAATTGCTTGGTCTAATACATACTGATGTATGTGGACCAATGTCAACTCTTGCACAAGGAGTCTATAGCTACTTCATTACCTTTATAGATGATCACTCACGATTCGGGTATGTGTTCTTGATGAATCACAAATCTGAAGCTTTTGAGAAATTCAAAGAGTTCAGAAATGAAGTAGAGAAACTGCTTGGCAAAAGTATTAAGATACTTCGATCCGATCGGGGTGGTGAATACTTAAGTCAAGAGTTTCAAGATTATCTTAGAGACAATGGGATATTGTCTCAATGGACTCCGCCATATACACCCCAGCCTAATGGTGTATTTGAGAGGCGCAATCGAACCTTGATGGACATGGTTAGATCTATGATGAATCATGCAACTCTTCCAAAATCCTTTTGGGGTGTGCACTTAAGACAGCTGTTTACTTGCTAAACAGAGTCCCGACCAAGGTAGTCTCTACTACTGCATATGAGACGTAGAATAGTAAGAAACCTCACTTAACTCACCATAAGAAATGGGGTTGTCCTGCTTATGTGAAGCGGACTGTATCAGACAAATTGGATGCCAAGTCTGATAAATGTCTATTTATTGTATACTCTAAGGAAACAAAGGGTTACCAATTCTATCATCCCTTGGATCAAAAGGTGTTTGTTTCAAGGCATGCTGTATTTCTGGAAAAAGAAATTTCTTTTACATGAAAACAGTGGGAGTGGCATTGAACTTGATGAAGTTCAAGAAACTCCAATAGACATTACAGAGACACCTAGTCTAGACCCACAACCAATAACTCATAATGATGAGCTATCAGTTGAACCTAAAACAACACCACCTCTTCGAATGTCTGATAGGACACGCAATATTCCAGAGAGATACGGATTTCTCATAAGTGAATCGAACGACGTGTTACTCATAAGCGATGACGAACCTATCAGTTATGAGATGTTCTGAAAACTTCAGAAAGGGACAAATGGCTTGAAGCCATGAAGTCGGAAATGGATTCCATGTACGAAAATCAAGTATGGGACTTGGTTAACCCACCTGAAGGGATTAAGCCCATAGGGTGCAAGTGGGTTTTCAAGAAGAAAACCGACATGGAAGGTAATGTTGTTACCTTTAAGGCTAGATTATTGGCAAAAGGATATCGTCAGAAACAAGGAATTGATTATGACGAAACCTATTCGCCAGTAGCTATGCTTAAATCCATTCGGATGCTCCTGGCCATAGCCGCTCATTATGATTATGAGATATGGAAAATGGATGTGAAAACAGCTTTCCTTAATGGAAACCTGCTTGAGGATGTATACATGATACAACCTGAAGGTTTCACATCGGTTGATAAAACCAAAATATGCAAGCTTCGACGATCCATATATGGACTGAAGCAAGCATCCAGGAGCTGGAACATCCGTTTTGATGAGACAATCAAAGAGTTTGATTTCTCACAAAATCCTGACGAACCTTGTGTGTACAAGAAGGTTAGTGGGAGTGCAGTCGTATTCCTAGTATTATATGTCGATGACATATTACTTATAGGAAACGATATATCAGTCTTACAGTCGCTTAAAAAAATTTGGTTGTCCAAAACTTTCTCCATGAAAGACCTGGGAGAAGCAACCTATATCCTTGGGATTAAGATCTATAGAGATAGATCAAAACGGTTGCTTGGTCTTTCGCAGTCTACATATATAGACCGAGTGCTAAAAAGGTTTAGCATGTCGGAATCCAAGAAAGGTTACATTCCCATCAGGCATGGGATCAACCTTTCAAAGTCTATGTGTCCGCGCACAGAAGACGAGAGGATTTGCATGAATAAGATTCCTTATGCATCCGCGATAGGATCTATCATGTATGCTATGTTATGTACTAGACCCGATGTATCATATGCTCTGAGCGTCACGAGCAGATACCAGTCTGATCCAGGAATGGATCATTGGGCGGCTGACAAGACAATTCTTAAGTACTTAAGAAGAACTAAGGATGTGTTCCTAATATATGGAGAAGGAGATATGGTAATACGTGGGTATACAGATGTGAGTTTTCAGACAGATAAGGATGACTCCAAATCTCAGTCTTGATACGTATTAAACTTTGAATGGAGGCGCAATAAGTTGGAAGAGTTCCAAACAAGCCACCGTAGCGGTTTCTACCATGGAAGCAGTCTAGATCTAGAAGTTTGTCTCAAAACTTGGTGAGGTTCCAACCATTGATGAAGCAATACCGGTTTATTGCGACAACAATGGAGCTATTGCACAAGCAATGGAACCAAGGTCTCATCAGCGATCCAAACACGTGCTTCGCCGCTATCATCTGATCAAAGAGATTATAAGTAGGAATGATATACAAATTGAGAAAATCCCACTTAAAGGAATTTAGCGGATCCTTTAACTAAGGCCTTACCTCAAAGTAAGTTTGAGGGTCATGATAGAGCCTGTGGTATTGGATACCGTAGCGATTGGCATTAGGCCAAGTGGGAGTTTGTTAGTAATATGAGAGAAGTGTCCTAAGGCAATCGCCTTATGAATGTAAACATTTATTTTAATAAATGAATATTCACTATTTGAGTATACATGTCTCTGTATCTGATTGGGATCTTAAACTCATTTACTGAATGTCCGCAATACAATTCACAGCATGAGAGAATTTGTGATGAATTCACAACTAGTGATTATCTCTACATGTGCATTTATGAAGTATTGAAATCTTCCCTAGTCGATGAATTGATAAATACGGACACTATCAATTCTGTTGAGACTAGCATGGGTTATTCTCTAATCAGCTGATTCTCACTGGCTGGTGACATTGGGATGTCCGGAGATAAACATGAATGCTAGTTAAGGGAACTAGTTCATTGGAGTGACTAGTTGTAAAACTTCATATGGTAATCTACATATAGATATGTCAATGAAAGTTCTTACTACAACTTAAGTGCGATGTTCCTTTGACTTGCGGTGTTCAAGTCATCTTGGTCACGGAGACTTATACTTTGACATCTTAAGCAAGCATCTCTAAGGAGGTGTGGACCCAGGATGGTTGGGTATAAGCCGAAGTGCCCGAAGATGTTTGAACAGCCTACAAAGAATTCACCACTCCTTGCGAGGAGATGTATACCCAAGGCCTATCGTCGGATTGTTACTCGAAGCCTCTAGCCAGAGCATAACATATTCCGAGTATGAATCTCTAGGAAACATGAGAGTAATTAGAATCCGTTGGACGAGAAAGGCATTACTTTGGCTAGGTGTGACGTAGTCAGCCTAGTGGGGACTGACACACATAGACCGTGTCCTGAACCAAGTGGGTATAAGATGGTGAAGGGAATGAGGCACGACTCATTATAGCTGCTGAAGGGTTTCAGAATTATTTCTGAGGTCAACCGTTGATCTTTCGATTAATTGGGGATCATGATGTACTACGAGGTGCCACTCATGCTCGTTCTATAATTGGTTAATTATAGACGGCCAACATAAATCGAAAGCCTATTTAGTCACACGCACTACGAGTAATCCGAGGGATTTAAAACGAGTTGAAAATTAGATTTTCCGATCAAGAGAGATAAGTCGAATCTGAATTTTCAGAGACGCATCAGAAGCATAAAATGGCTAAGTCTTTTGAAGACTTATTGGACGAATTAAATGAGTTTAATTCGTAAGGTTTCGGTTTGGGTTTGGCCGGCCAAAGAGGGTCCCCACCCTCTTTGGTTTGGCCGGCCACAATAAGAGGGAGAACCAAATTGTTTGGTTCAAATTATAAAATAAACCGCGCGTGGTTTGTTTTATAAAATTATGGATAAAGAAATTTATATAAAGAAATTTATATAAAGAGATTTATCTTCATGGAAATTAAAATAAACCTTGATTGGTTTATTTTATTTTATAAATCAATAATGGATTGATTTACCATGATAATGAAATTTATAGAAATATATTCTTTTTATGGAAATTAAAATAAACCATGGATTGGTTTATTTTATTTTATAAAATCAATTATGAATTGATTTTTCCATGATAAGAAAAATTTATAAGATAAATTTCTTGTAAAATTTATTCCATAATAAAAGGGGAGACTTGGTTGTTTTTATTATAAATTAAGTTATAATAAAAACTTGGCATAACAGAATAATTCATAAGAAATTTATATAATAAATTTCTTGTGAAAATTTATTCCATAATAAAAGGGGAGATGTGTTTGTTTTTTATTATAAATTTAGTTATAATAAAACTTGGCATAACGGAATAATTCATAGGAAAATTTATAAGATAAATTTCTTATGAAAATTTATTCCGTTAGAAGGGAGACTTGGCGATGGAGAGGCTACTATATAAAGGAACCAAGGCAAGATTTGAATTCCAATCAAGAGATTAAGAAGCAAGCTCTCTCTCTCTCTCCTTCTCCCCCTCTACCTCCTCTAGGGCCGACGCCCTCTCCCTCCTCTAGGGTCGGCGCCCTCTCCCTCCTCTAGGACCGGCGCCCCTTCTAGTTGCCGTGAGCCACCTCCACCAAGAAGGTGCCGAAGAAGAAGAAGAAGCGGATCGCGACTCCTTCCTTCCTCCCGGAATACGGATTCCATTCTTCGTTTGGTGGTTAGTTTTCCATCTCTCTCTCTTGATATTCTAGTCGTGCCTTTGGAGAATCTAGTAGTTCTTATCGGCACGAAACTCGTGGCTTTACGAAGTCATCCCGAAGAGAACTCGGCGTGGACGCGAATAGAGGCGGAGCTTCCAAGGGACGCTACGGTTGGATCTAGTCCCTTACTTTGAGTTAAGCGAGGTATCAAGTAAATTAGTTTAATTTCTGCAAAATTTTAATATATGATCATGTCTACACAATATAAGGTTGCATGCTAGATACGTGGTTAAAATAATTTGAGAAATTATTTATGCTAAATCTTCCGTTGCACTTAATTAAATTTAAAAATTACGAACCCGTATCCATCTCAACATGCACCCGGTCCCAACACCTTATACCGTAGATCAAGCAGGAGGACGATGAGGAAGCAGCAGGAGAGGCAGGAACGTGTGTGGTAGTGACTTGGCCAAGAAAAAAGATATATTTACAAGTCTTATGCTAAAACTTTACGTTTGCTACTTATGTGCCTAATGGATGGCTTATGTGACTTCATGACATGATGATAAGTACGATGTTGATAATGCTAAGTTCCCATGTCACTATGTTAGGAAGGATAGCTAGGTGCATGTATGTGTATGTTTAACTTATTCCGCTGCATTACGATGTTCACATGCCCCTACGTATGTTAGCATAACGCCGCTTTAGAAATAAAAAGTGGGTGTTACAGATTGGTTTTAGAGTAGTTTGCCATCTCACTACACACACATCAAGCCTTCTCCCTGCCGCTTCCAAGTAAGTGCCTCTCTACATATCTTATGATAGTAAGCACTTCTAGGATACTTTATGAATTTAGAATATGCAAGTATGAACGATGTTTTATAATGAAAAGTACTTTAGGATATGTAACTATGAACGATACTTTTTCTATCTCCTTTTATGAATCAAATACCTTGGAGTGATATAGGGGTAGAAAAAAACTAATATTGGCCATACTTGTCTTTGGTGAAGAAAAGCATGGCTAGAAGATAGAGTAACCGACTTAACGAGACAACTCCATCGCCTGACCTGATGCAATTGGTAACCCAGCTCCAGCGTCAAGTTACTGAGAAGCAGCAAACCATTAATACCATGATGAATCAGCAAGAAAATTACACTACTCCACCAGTGAACAAAACCGCTATACCCTTTGCACCCACAGTTACGCAAAACCCTCCGGCAGGCCCAACCACTGTAGTATGTCAAGAGGCTTATCTGATCCAGTGGTTGAGGCTGAAACTGGAAAATTTTTCGGGTACTGGCGAACCATGGGACGCCCAAGCGTGGTTCAAGACAGTGGAAAGTACAATGGAGCTGCTGGACTGGCCGGAGCATGAGAAGATCAAGTGTGCAACATTCTGCCTTTCTGGAGATGTCAGAATGTGGTGGGAAAGGGTCAAGGCCAAAAGACAGGTGAACAAGATGACGTGGTCGGACTTCGAGTCGGAGTTCTTCGAGGAATTCTTCAACATGAGTGTCACAAACAAACATTACGACGAGTTCACAAAATTTCGACAGGGTGACCTTTCGGTCAATGAAGCCATGAAGAAATTTAATCGACTGGCTCCTCTATGCCCCGAGCTGGTCCGCACCGAGAAAGAAAGGGTCCGACTTATGCTGAAATGTTGCGGCCCAAAATAGCCTTGAACGTGGCTGGCGGAGTTAACAGACCGCAGACCGCCGAGGAGCTGTTTAGTAGCGCCCTACTCACTGAGTACTATCTAAACAATATCAATCAACAAAGGAAGGCGCTAAATGAAAGTAAGGATCAAGTTCACTCCGGGATTCTCGATTCTCACTTTCATTATCCTTGATGTTTTCCTTTCATCACCGCTCAGGATGGCAAAAACCCCAGGGCACCAATAACAACTGGAAGGGAGACCAGAGTGGTAAACGGAAGCCATGGAACAACCCTCAAGAAGGCCCAGCAAATAAACAGGCCAAGCCTATCCTGTGCGCGACATGCGGAAAAAGGCACCCCGGGGAATGCCGAAGAGGTACGAATCGATGCTTCACCTGTGGAGTGGAAGGGCATATGGCGGCTTACTGTCCTACCAAGAGCCAGGCACCTTCCCAACAACTCGTCCAATACCAAGGTGCCCCAGCGAAACTACACTATATGCAAGCTGAGCTAGAAGGTACCCCGATGCTGGAGGCCCAATCGACTATGATGAATGCCAGGGTTTTCTCAGTTACCAAGGAGGACGCTGCGGAAGCTTCTACGGTTGTCACAGGTTAGATACTTATTTTCGGTCAGTACGCTACTGCATTATTTGATACTGGGGCAACACACTCGTTCATTTCTGTGTTGTATACCAAGAAGATAAATATGCTTCCGCAAGTGTTAGATTGCAAGTTCTTAACAACCCTGCCTTCTAGAGAAATAATGACGTCCACTCACGTGCTGCGTGCGGTGCTGGTCGGAATCGCAGGAAGGGAACTCTACTGCGATCTGATAGTACTCGACATGCAAGATTACGATGTTTAATGGGAATAGATTTTCTGGGTAAATACGGTGCTTCTATTGAGTGCCGTAAGCGAAAGGTGGTCTTCCGACCTGAGGCAGGTTCTATGTTTGAATTCGTTGGAGAGCCAAGGAAAAGAACCAGGAAATGCTTATCAACTCTCTAAGCTCAGAAGATGTTGGACAAAGGATGTACTGGATTTTTAGCATATGTGGTTGATGCCAGTCAAATGAAAAACCAGAGCTGGAAGATGTCAGGGTTGTATGTGATTACCCAGAGGTATTCCCAGATGAATTACCAGGGTTAGCTCCTGATAGAGAAGTGGAATTCGAGATCGAATTGGTTCCTGGTACTAACCCGATCTCCAAGGCACCTTACCGTATGGCGCTGGTTGAATTAAAGGAGCTTCAAGAACAGCTACAGGAGTTGCTAGATAAGGGATTTATTCACCCTTGTCATTCCCCGTGGGGAGCTCCGGTACTGTTTGTGAAGAAGAAGGACGGATCTATGTGAATGTGTATAGATTATCGAGCGCTGAACAACGTAACGATCAAGAACAGGTATCCCCTTCCGAGGATAGATGACCTGTTTGACCAATTAAAGGGAGCCACTATTTTCTCGAAAATTGATCTGAGGTCTGGTTATCATCAAGTTAGAGTAAAACAGGAGGATATTCCGAAGACGGCTTTCCGAACAAGGTACAGGCACTTTGAGTTCGTTGTTATGCCCTTTGGCGTGACAAATGCTCCTGCTATGTTTATGGACCTTATGAATCGGGTATTCTTGTCTTTCCTTGATAAATTTGTGATCGTTTTCATCGACGATATCCTTATTTATTCGAGGACCCAAGAAGAGCACGCCGATCACCTGAGGATAGTTTTACAGATTCTTCGGGAAAAGCAACTGTACGCAAAATTCTCCAAATGTGAGTTCTTGCTCGACCAAGTAGGCTTTTTGGGCCATATCATTTCCAAAGATGGGGTTATGGTAGATCCAACAAAGATTGAAGCTGTAAATAACTGGAACCGGCCAAAGAACGCCAGCGAAATCAGAAGTTTCCTTGGGCTGGCAGGCTATTATCGAAAATTTGTGGAGGACTTCTCGAGGATTGCAGCCCCTTTAACGGCTCTCACCCGGAAGGATAAGAAGTATGAATAGACGGAAAACTGTGAAAGGAGTTTATTAGAACTAAAAAGGAGACTTACAAGCGCTCCAATCCTTACCCTTCTAGAATGTAATCAAAGCTTCGACATGTATAGCGATGCCTCCAAACTGGGACTTAGAGCTGTACTTATGCAGAATGGAAAGGTTATTGCCTACGCCTCTAGACAACTCAAGGAACTTGAACAGAATTACCCCACTCATGATTTGGAACTGGCCGCGGTGGTCTTCGCTCTTAAGATATGGAGGCATTATGTGTATGGAGCGCAGTGTAGGATTTATACAGACCACCAGAGTCTGCGGTATTTCTTCACTCAAAAAGACTTGAATATGAGACAACGCCGATGGCTTGAGTTGGTGAAGGACTATGACTGCGAGATCTTCTACCATCCAGGGAAGGCAAACAAAGTGGCCGATGCACTCAGCCGGAAGTCAAGTGCCACCTTGATGTCCATATCTATATTACCCCGACCACTCGAAAGAGATATTATGAATTTTGGAGTGGAGGTCATCTCCGGACGGCTTTCCACCATGACGGTATCACCCACGCTGTTTGAGGACATATTGGAAAAACAAAATGGTGATCTGAGTGTTCGGAGAATCAAATAGGAGATTCTAGAAGGAAAGGGCGATGGATTTCGAATCGCCGACGGGGGAGTACTTTATCTTGGGGATCGTCTATGTATTCCTAATGATCCGGAGCTTCGAAGGGAAATACTGGCAGAAGCTCACGGAACCCCTTATTCGATGCATCCAGGATCCACCAAAATGGATCAGGATCTGAAGGAGATGTTTTGGTGGTCCGGTATAAAGAGGGATGTGGCTTAGCATGTTAGTACTTGCATGACTTGCCAGCAAGTAAAAGCAGAACACCAGCGACCCGGAGGAGTTCTGCAGCCACTCACGATTCTGGAGTGGAAGTGGGAAGACATCTCTATGGACTTTGTTTCAGGACTTCCCAGGACTACGAATGGATATGATACGATTTGGGTAATTATGGACAGGCTGACGAAGTCTGCTCACTTCCTGGCAATCAAGATGACTTATTCAATTGAGCAACTGGCTCAATTATATGTTAAGGAGATAATCAGACTTCATGGAGTTCCCAAGACCATCATCTCAGATAGGGATGGTCGCTTTACATCGCATTTTTGGGAGTGTGTTCAGAAGTCTCTCGGCACTAAATTACGATTTAGCACCGCCTTTCACCCTCAGACCGACGGGCAAACCGAACGAGTGAATCAAGTACTAGAGGACATGTTGCGGGCTTGTGCCTTGGATTTCAAAGGGAGCTGGTGTCGATATCTATGTTTTGCGGGATTCGCTTACAACAATAGCTACCAAGCTACTATCGGAATGGCACCTTATGAAGCTTTGTACGGGAGGAGTTGTAGGTCTCCGATCTGTTGGTACGAAGGTGGTGAAAAGAAGGAAATGGCTCTCACCACGGATGTCATCGACAGCACCACCCGAGCTATACAAAATATTCGACAACGGATAGAAGCTGCTCAGAGCCGGCAGAAGAGTTATGCAGATGTCCGGCGTAGACCACTGGAATTTAATGTTGGAGATTTAGTGTTCCTCAAAGTGGCTCCTATGAAAGGGGTGACAAGATTTGGGAGGAAAGGAAAACTAAGTCCGCGTTATGTGGGGTCGTACCTGATTCTGAAAAGAGTCGGTAAGGTGGCATATGAGCTAGAGCTGCCTCCAGAGATGTCGGCTATCCATAATGTGTTCCACGTGTCAATGCTTAAAAAGTGTATCCCACCTATGGATCAAGTATCGAGCCACTGACAGTACAAGTTTAAGAGGACCTAAGTTATGAAAGCAAACCGATCCAGATCATGGATCGGGAAGTCAAGAAGCTGAGGAGTAAAGAGGTACCCTTAGTCAATGTCTTATGGCAAAGTCAATGGTTCGAGGAAGCTACCTGGGAACGCGAGGATGAGATGAGGCGCAAGTACCCGGAGTTATTCTAAGTTTGAGGACGAACTTTCACGAGGTATGGGGGATTGTAACGACCCGGAAAATTTTCTTAATATTTTCTTTAAAATATTGATCATGTCTAGATAATTTTCCGAGGGACCTAGAGATATTAGTACGAACCTTAGCCTAGAAATCCATAATTTTTCTCATTTAAATTGAGAAACTAATTGCTAATGGGCCTTATATGGGCTTTTTAAGACCATGGATATTGGTAGATTTTAGGCAAAATTTAATATAAATATAAATGAGTTTTAATGAGGAATATTAGCATGATTATGGGTGAGTTTTAAGGAAATTTTCGAAATAATATAAAAAAATAATAATAAAATAAAGTGCATGCACCAAGGATTGAACCTTGGACCTCTTGTACCACCATGCATGTACTAACCAAGCAAGGGAGTGCTATGAGGGAATGAAGTGGATTTTTGTTAAGGATAAAGGAAGTGAAGAGTCACCATGAGAGGAGGCACTATGTCTCTTCACTTGCCCCTCTTCATTGTGTATAAATGAGAGATAACTTAACACTTAAAAGTTATTTCTCTTCTCTTCATCCACCAAGCCTCTCCCCTTCTCCTTCTTCATCCTTCTAGCCGAACCCCATAGGAGGGTTTTCCCTTGGGAAAAGTTCCCAAGAAGGCCTCTTCTTCAAGATCCAAGGTTTTTGTTCAAGGTTACAAAGGCTAGAGGTGGTCAAAAGGCAACAAGGTCTTCATCCTTCTCCCAAAATCTAAGGTCTATAACCAAGATAGTCTAAGGTAAGACTTCCTCACCTGTGGTATAATAGTTCTCCTTGAAGATATCATGATATGAAAGTTTTGTTTGGGATTTTATGTTGAAAAGAAACCATGAACCCTAATCCTAAACTTTCGGCCACCATAGGTTTTGGGTCCAAGGTGATGCTAACAACCTCACTCATGCTTTCTAATGTGTTCTCATGATGATTATAGAATAAAATATAATTTTAGGAAATTTTAGGGTACCCTAAGACCCTTTAGGGTTTGGGACCTTCACCATGATTCCATGGTTAGGATTGGTCCTAACCCTTCAAGTATGTACCTTGTGTATCCTCATGATACAAGGGGAGGTTGAAGATGATTTATGTGAATTTTCACAAGGTCTTGCAACCCTTCAAGTTTCGGCCAAGATGAGAAGTAGGGCTAAAAGTTAGGGTTTACTTCAAGTGCGGGTTCCAAAGGCCCCTATGGTATGGTATGTTTGGTGTTTAATGTTTAATTCGGAATTTTATGAAATTTTTCCATGTACCCATGGCCTTGCAAGTTTTGGCCAACCCTAAGAAGTAGGGCTAAAAGATAGGGTTAACCCTAATCATGAGCCCTAATGACTTCCTATGGCCTTATAGGTAATGTATGGTTGTTCCTTTTCCTTATGCTACCTTACATGTCATTTGAATGATGGAACTCCTCCCTTACAAGTTTCGGCCAAGCCATGTAAATGGGGTATAGGTGGAGTTAGGGTTTTAAGAATGATGGTTTATGGCTTATTATGATGTGTATATAAAGGTTCAAGCATGCCCTATCCTTAAGTACTATGTTTCATATTGGTATGTTTATGTTAGATGTCATGCTTAATAGGGTTTATTCATGAATGTCTTATGTTCTATGTCATGCACTTAGATAGTCTGTAGCATATTTATAGAAGTCCTACCTATGCATGCTTGTGATAGATACTATGATTATGTACGAAATGCATTGCTTACCTTACGTATCATGATCATGCAAGCTCCATGGAATGGGATGATGGTCTAAGTACACATGTCATGTTCTATGAATATAATGAAATGCTTACCTTATATGCCATGATCATGCAAGCGCTAGGAACAAGAATGATGTTTTATGTAAGCATGCCATGTTTTATGAATGAAGTTAATGCAAGCACTATGAACAAGAATGATGTTTTATGTAAGCATGCCATGTTTTGTGAATGAAGATAATGCTTATGCCTTTAAGGCATAATGATGCTAAGCATTAAGTATGAACAAGGAAAGGTCAAGTATGCTTTATGTCATGCTTCATGTAACAAAGCTATGTTATGTCTAAGTATGCTATGAATGTCTTATGAATGATGAAGCATGTAAAGTTATTTTAATTTATGAATGGGCTTGTACCGGACCAAAGTATGGGTCCAAGGGATGGGTACCTTAAGAACGCCCCGGTTCTGGACTACCGACTATGCTGTCCACGGTTCTGGCACTACCGAAGCTGTCTAACAGGGATGGGCACCATAAGAACGCCCCGGTTCTGGACTACCGACTATGCTGTCCACGGTTCTGGGACTACTGTAGCTGTCCTTACCCTAGTAGATCGAGACTAGCTACCTCGTATTTACTTAGGGATGCGCGCACATGATGTATGTATGTGGTACAAGCCGGGGACCCCAATAATGATATGATTATGTTTAAGTATTTAAAAATATGATTTTTAAAGTTAATCATCTTTATGTATATGCATTTGACTCATGCATTCATTCATGTTATGCATTATGCCAGGATAGTAATGTTTTATGCTTATGTTTCATGTTGAGAATTATGCATGATAGTAAATGCCTTATGTTTATGTTTATGATAAGAAGATGCCCATATGCTATGTTAGAAATCATGCCATATTAAGTACATCTATGTTTATGTTTATGCCATGTATCATGTCATGTTAAGTATATCTATGTTTATGTTTATGCTATGTATCATGCCATGTTAAGTATATTTATGTTTATGCCATGTATCATGCCATGTTAAGTATATTTATATTTATGTTTATGGCATGTCTCATGCTATGTTAAATGCGTTTTATGTTCATGTACTATGCAAGAACTATGTCATGCTAAGTGATTTTAGATGCTTATGTCTTATGTAAAGCACCAAGTTATGTTCATGTTTCGTGTGCTTATGATTAATTTGATGAATGGTTTTAGTGGGTAGGAAAGGGTCTTACTAAGTCTATGTGCTTATAGTCTTATTTCCTTATACCGTAGATCAAGCAGGAGGACGATGAGGAAGCAGCAGGAGGGGCAGGAACGTGTGTGTGGTAGTGACTTGGCCAAGAAAAAAGATATATTTACAAGTCTTATGCTAAAACTTTATGTTTGCTACTTATGTGCCTAATGGATGGCTTATGTGACTTCATGACATGATGATAAGTACGATGTTGATAATGCTATGTTCCCATGTCACTATGTTAGGAAGGATAGCTAGGTGCATGTATGTGTAAGTTTAACTTATTCCGCTACATTACGATGTTCACATACCCCTACGTATGTTAGCGTAATGCTGCTTTAGAAAAAAAAGCGGGCGTTACATATAATAAAAGTCTTGCCTTTTCCGTATGAACATCTATAATTTGAAAGAAAATCACAACGTCACTGTTGCATCTTTATATTAGTTTGTGCATAACTGTCTGATGCATTGCATGAAAGATAACATGGTCTGTGGTGACACACAGAAGATCATGTTATCTGTCCCTTGCAGAGTATAAGTATAGGCTCACAACCGAGATGGAGTTGGATAAACTATTGGGATGGTTGTAGTGTAATTAGGTGTGGTTTATCTTAACCATAGAATTACACTAATGCACTTTGTGTGCATGGAGCAGGACCAACATAGAGGTGATCCAATTTATACAGACTTTATAATTTGATCGGACCTCAGTTTATTATGTAGTTCATGCTCTGAATCTCGATATAATAACGGGCACATGCACTTAATATTTATTTCTTTGATTTACCAATGGGCGAGATTTATTCTGATAAATCGATAGGCCCGGTAAGTTGGGAAATAATATTATTTACATGATGTGCCATTGATTATAGACATAATCCATGTCCTGCTGAGTCGGGTTGATGATGCCCCCTTGATGAGCTCATAAGGTTTATCATGTTAAATCCTGCAGGTGGACTTGGTCCAACATGATGATTAGGATGAGATGTACTAGTCAAGGAGTTAGAGGTTGATTAATTAAAATTGTCAGTAATTTAAATTAATCAACGGGCATTCGATATCTTAAACACGGGGAGAAATTGTACTCATAATAGGTGGATCCCATTTGAAAATATGGGGGTTAGTGAGGTAGTTCAATGGAGAACCTTTAGTGGAATGGTTCTTCATTAATGGATCGGGTTTGGATCCATTAGTAGGCCAAGACCCAACTCCTCATCATGGTCCCTATTGTAGCCCTATAAATAACCCATGAAGCCATGATGAAATAAGCTAAGCCTCTTGTTCTCTCTCTCTTTCTCTCTCTCTCTCTCTCTCTCTCTCTCTCTCTCTCTCTCTCTCACCCTTAGGGTTAGTTGGCCGGCGGCATTGAAAGGGAGTTCACTTCTCATCTCCTCTTTTTTCTTCACTTCTTGGCGTGGACAAGGAAGGAAGAAGTCATCCTCTTCTTCCTCTTGGCCAGACACAAGCAAGGGTGAGGAGAAGTGGCCGACGGCGGCAACTAAAGCTCCCTAGGGTTCCAACACAACCTTCCTTCAAGGGAAGGCTTCCGGCGGGCTTTGAGGTGAAGAATGTTGATGCAGTCTGGCCCTGATTGTTATTTTGGTGTTGACAATGATTTTAGTTTCGGTTGATGATGATGATGATTATGATTAAGTCCTGATCGAGGATTAGGCATGATTTGGAGGATTCTAGCATAGAGGGCTAGGTGTTGGAAAAATCCTAACCTGGAGGGTTAGGTGTGAAAAATCCTTGCTTGGAGGGCTAGGTGTTGGAAAAGTCCTAATTCGGAAGGGTTGGGTGAAAAGTCCTAGCTTGGAGGGCTAGGTGAAAAGTCCTAACTTGGAGGGTTAGGTGCAAATTCCCATCCTGGAGGATTAGCTGAAAAAGTCATGGCTTGGAGGGTCAGGTGCCTAGCTTGGAGGGCTAGGTTGGATGATATTCTAACTCGGAAGGGTTGGGTGAAAAGTCCTAGCTTGGAGGGTTAGGTGAAAAGTCCTAACTTGGAGGGTTAGATGCAAATTCCCAACTTGGAGAGTTAGATGGAAAATCCTTAGCATAGAGGGCTAAGGTGGATGGAAACATAGCTTGGAGGGCTGAGTTTAAGTCCCTGGATCGGTCTGGTGACAGATCAGGGATTCTGGCACGCTGCTCTTTCGTGGATCGGTCTGGTGACCGATCCAGCGATGACTGATCGGTCGGGTGACCGATCAGGGAGCACACAGTGAGGTTGGGAACATACTGTGCTGCTCCTGATCGATCTGGTGACCGATCAGGGAGTATGCGTTTCACCCATTGACTGGCTCCTGATCGGTCTGGTGACCGATCAGGGAGCAAGCAGTGAGGTTGAGTTCACTTGCTGAACAGCTCCTGATCGGTCTGATGACCGATCAGGATCACTGTGCAGATCGTTCTATTGAACGATCCAGCTTCGCGGGCTCCTCACTAAGATCGATCAGGACGAAGCCTGATCGGTCTGGGGATGACCTGATCGGACTGCTAACTGATCAGGAAGATCCCTGATTGGTCAGTTGACCGATCAGGAGGGTTAGCCTGCGAAACTCAGAAATCGCCTCATATAAGGGTGGATCGGTCCGGTGAACGATCCACGACCTGGGATCGGTCTGGTGATCGGTCCAGGAGAATCTCAAAGAAATCGCGATTTCTGATTGAGCGTTGGGGATCGATCAGGACGGAGCCTTATCGGTCTGGAACCAGCCTGATCGGTCTGGTGACCGATCAGGAGGCACTCTGATCGGTCCGGTGACCGATCACTTTAATTCAAATTGCATTGTCAGACGCTCTGATCGCGTCTGAACACAACCAATTCGCTGCCACTTTCCTCTGATATTTTATATGCTGTTTGATTTGCTGCTCTAATACTCTGAGTAAGTTTTAGGTGACAGGGGTGGATTCAAACACTCAAGGAGAAGTCAAAGAGAGCTTTCCTTGGAGCAGGTTTGTCCCTTTCTCCACACAGGTTGCAACGGTTGGATGCAGGACTGAAGCTGCTGACTGAAGCATGGCTGAGGGAGCTCAGGAAGTTCAGTTAGGGTTGAGTGTAGCTGGCGCATTGGCAGTGAGGCAGCTGTAGGCTGCTGGAGATGAGATCATCTGTTGCTTAGCGGAGAAACAAAAGGAACGAGAGTTGTAGTGTTCAGTAACAACAGTGTTGTGTGCTCTTGAGTTCCTGCGTTTTGTTTTTGCTCCAGATAAAGCTTGCTGTTCTAGAGTTCTTCAATCATTCTAAGCAAGCTATTGAGAAGCAATCATCATACTTGAGCGCTTGAAGGAGAAAACAAGAGGCTTGGAGTCCGACAGTGGGAAGACACGGAGAAGGGTTCTGCGTGAGATCGCCACTGGGTGGAGCTCAGGGAAGCTTGCTGTGTTTTTGTCCTTGCTAAGTGGTTGAGTATGATCCTTCTTATTGTTTCTTTGTGCTCATTCTATATCATTATTTGAAACACACTGTGGGGAGATTTCTCCACCGAGAAGGAGGTTGCTTCATATCCGGTAATCACCGGGGCTTGATCTGCCGACGATCAAGGGATCGCCCACCTTAAGTGCACGCCAAGGAGTAGGGGCAAGTTATCCCCGAACCTTGTAAAATCTTCTTGTTAGCGATCTTGCTAATCTTGCTAGTTAGGTTTTGGTTTTAGTTTCTGCAAGTTTTGTTTTCCCATACTTCCGCTGTGCTATTAATTACTTCAAGTGCAGAAATTTGATAACTCTTCTAAGAAGAAGTGATTGGCTATATTCACCCCCCCTCTCCAGCCATCTCGTTCCCAACAAGTGGTATCAGAGCTTGGTGCTCTGTTTACGGCTTAACAACCGAGAGTTCTCAACAAGATGGCATTGAGAGAAGGCTTCTCCACCACCCGACCTCCATTCTTTGATGGCGCCGACTTCCAATATTGGATATCAAAAATGGAATACTATTTGAAGATGGATATCCATACGTGGTTCGCGGTGAAGGAGGGATTTATCCCTTCTAAGGATGATGAAGGCAAAGAACTTGAGTCATGGAGGTGGACTGCCGAACAAACAAGGAACAGTGAAGCCGACGCGAAGGCGGTTGTCACTCTACAATGTGGCATGAACAAAGACCAACTCATCAAGGTTGGTCCCTTCACAAGTGCAAAAGACTTGTGGAACAAACTCATAGAGCTCCATGAAGGCACCCGAGACTCGAGAATTGCAAAGAGGGACTTGTTCCTCAATCAACATCAAAATCTCTCCATGAAGGAGAATGAGTCGGTAAGTGAGCACCATAGCCGGTTCAAGGAAGTCCTTAATGGACTTCATTCAATTGATGAAAAGGTCGAGAATCGCGACCTTGTGAGGTATGTCTTGAAAGCATTTCCAAGGAATGCTTTGTGGTCATCCATGGTGGATGCCTACAGTGTATCCAAGGATTTATCTATTGTAAAATTAGATGATTTATTTTGTGAGATGGAATTGCATGAAATGGCTAACAAAGGCCCCAAGGAGAAGGGGATTGCCTTAGTTGCAGGGTATCGAGTCACTAAGAAGAAGAAGGAGAAGGAGGTCTCATCATCTTCATCTTCTTCCGGATCCGAATCCAATTCCGAGGAGGATGGCAGTGGCTCTTCTTCATCCGAAATGGCCAACTTTGTGAGGAGGATGATGCGAAGAGACCGACGTTTCAAAAGGAGAGGTAACACTAGTGAATTCAAGATTGATAAGAATAATGGATCTTGCTTTGAGTGTGGTAGGAAAGGGCATTTCAAGAATGAATGTCCGAAGCTTAAGAAGGAGGAGAAACCCAAAAGAAAAGAAGAGAAATCCAAGAAGAAGAAGAAAGCTTTGAAGGCTTCTTAGGATGAGTCATCCTCTAGTTCATCCGATGATGAGAAGGAGGAGAAGAGCACAAGGCAAGTGGCTCTCATGGCTCTCGGAGAGGAGACCAGTGATGAATCTTCAAACTCCTCAAACGCCGCTTCATCATCTTCGGATTATAAAGAGGTAACTTCTCCCGAGCTTGAAAAATCCTATAGGGCAATTGCATGTTTAACTAGTATGCTTAAGAAATCCAAAAACAAAGCTAAAGTATTGCAATTAGAAATTGATCAATTGAAAGCTTCTAGGGATGATAACATTGATGACTTGCATGTTGAATTACTAGAAGATGAAATTAAATCTTTGAAACATGAGATTGTAAGCCTGAAATCCTCTAAGGTTGAGGACATCAGTGATTTGCATGATAATGTGTTAGTAGAGGAAAACCAATTATTGAAGAGTGAAGTTGAGAAGCTCAAGAATATTCTTGTGAAATTCTCAAATAGCTCTAAGACCCTAGACATGATTCTAAATGCCCAAAGAGCGGTTTACAATAGGGTCGGTATTGGTTATCGCCCTAAGGAACCCTCATTCGTATCTCTCATGTCTAGGACTGGCATGAGACAATCTAGGACACCCAAGACTCAAAAGAAAGTTGTCAAGGCATGGGTGCCTTGTTGGGACCGGGTGCATGTTGACAAGGATACGGGTTCGTAAAATTCTAAATTTTTACGTGCAACGGAAGAATTAGCATAAAATAATTTCATAAATTATTCTAACCACGGATCTAGCATGCAACCTTATGGTGTGTGGACATAATCATAAAATAAAACTTTGCGGAAAAGTAAACTAATTTACCAAGTACCTCGCGTAACTCGAAGTAAGGGATGAGATCCAACCGTAGCGTCCCTTGGAAGCTTCGCCTCTATTCGCGTCCACGCCGAGTTCTCTTCGGGATGACTTCGCAAAGTCACGAGTTTTGTGCCGACGAGAACTACTAGATTCTCTATTGGCACAACTAGAAGAACAAGAGAGAAGAAAGGAAACTAACCACCAAGTTAACGGAATCAAAATTCCGGGAAGGAAGGAGATGTAATCCGCTTCTTCTTTTTCTTGGTTGGCTTCTCCTCGGTGTTGTTGGCTCACGGCAACTAATGGAGAAGAAGGTGCGCCGGCCCTTGGAGGCAAGGGGCGCCGGCCCTAGGGGTTGCTAGGGGCACCGGCCCTAGGGGAATAGAGAAGAGAGGAAGAGAATAAGAGAGAGAGAGGGAGAGAGTTAATCTCTTGATTACTCTATTGATCAAGGAACTTAAGCCTAGCCTTGGTTCCTTTATATAGTAATCTCTCCCTTGCCAAGTCTCCTCTTAACGGAATTTCCATAACAAATTTATCCTATAAATTCTCTTATGAATTATTCCGTTTAAACCAAGTTTTATTATAACTAACTTTATAATAAAACAAATACTCCTTCTCCTTTTATTATGGAATAAATTTTATAAGAAATTTATAAACTTTCTTATTATGGAAAAATCAATTCATAATTGATTTTATAAAATTAAAATAAACCATTTCATGGATCATTTTAATTTCCATAAATGAATAAATTTCTATAAATTTATTTATATAAATATCTTTACACAAATTTATTTATCCATAATTTATAAAACAAATCGCGCTAGATTTATTTTATTAATTAAACCAAATAAATTGGTTTCTTCCCCTTGATGTGGCCGACCAAACCAAAGGGGTTTGGCACCCTCATTGGTCGGCCAAACCAAGCCGAACCGATCGCGAATTAAACTGATTTAATTCGCCCAATAAGCCTTCAAAAGACTTAGCCATTTTTAGTTTCCGTTGCGCCTCTGATTAACTCAGATTCGACTTATTCTCTTGATCGGAAAATCTAATTTTCAACTCATTTTAAATCCCTCGGATTACTCGTAGTGCGTGTGACTAAATAGGCTTTCGATTTATGTTGGCCGTCTATAATTAACTAATTATAGAACGGTCATGAGTGGCACCTAGTAGTATATCATGACCCCCAATTAATCGAAAGATCAACGGTTGACATCAGAAGTAATTCTGAAACCCTTCAGCTGCTCTAATGAATCGTGCCTCATTCCCTTCACCATCTTATACCCACTTGGTTCAGGACATGGTCTGTTTGTGTCAGTCCCCACTAGACTGACTACGTCACACCTAGCCCAAGTAATGTCTTTCTCGTCCTTTGGATTTCTAATTAATGTCATGTATTTTAGAGACTCGCACTCTAAACATGATATGCTCTGGCCAGAGGCTTTGAGTAACAATTTATAAGCGTCATTTTATTGATCCTTTTATATGCTTAAATCCGTGTTTGACCCATATTTTATGTAACGCCCCAAAATTTCCATTTTTAGTTCTTAAAGTCCTTAGAATTATTTAGAAATGGTTTAGAAATATTCTAGATATTTTTAGGAATTTTTAGAGTATTTTTATGGAATTTTCCGAGTCCATTTGGTATTTTTGGAAAAAGAAAAAGAAAAAAAAGAAAAAAATGGAAAAAACCAATTAAGTTCAGCGGGTGGATCGAACCCGCGACCACCGCGAGACGACACAAGCGCGCAACTGGCTGGGCTAGGTGTATCAAGCACAGCAAAGGATGGAGAGATATATATTTAAGGTGTAGTTAGGTTAATCCGCCCCATAAGTATAAATAGGTAATTAAAGAGAGAAGTTTTATTTCTCTCCTCTCCAAACCCTCACGCCGACCCCCTCTCCTCTCTTGGGCGACGCCGACCAACATCAAGGCCAAGAGGGCCGGCCAAGACTCTTCTCCAAGAGATAATTCTATATTCGGGATCCCCGCGGCGAGAGGAACGCGTAGACGTGAAGAATTCTCCGAGATCTCAAGTTTCT
Organism: Boesenbergia rotunda; assembly: GCA_024364735.1. NCBI lineage: Eukaryota > Viridiplantae > Streptophyta > Magnoliopsida > Zingiberales > Zingiberaceae > Boesenbergia > Boesenbergia rotunda. Next base: position 41,258 of record JAGFNQ010010104.1, read on the forward strand.
TCCGAGCCCTATACGTTAATCTTGGTTGTAAGTCCAAGATATCAATGTAAGTACTGCTCACCTGCAGTAAGAGGCGGTTTTTCCGTGAGAATTTCCTTTAAAAGTTTTTAAAAGAGATATTTCCTTTTTGTTTGAGTTTTTGCATGTGATCTTAGTTCATTATATGCTTATATATATGTTGATTAATACCCTATGTGAGTTTAGGGTCCAAGAAAAGCTATGAGAAAAGAAAAGAAAAGATAAAGATAAGAAAAGGCCAAGGCCTTAAGAAATCCCCAAAAGTCAAGACTTAGGGATTTTAGCACGCAAGGTGCTCCAGAAAATGCCAAGGCATTTACAGATAAGAAAGAAAAGAAAGAAAAATTATTTTATTTTATAAGGCCAGTACCCGGCGTCCAAGGGCGTCGTTAAAGAAATCCAGGTGTCCAATTCCAAGGTCTTGGCCCTGGTAGACCAAGGTCTGCTCTATTAGGATTGGTGGCTCGCTACCCCAACCTTTTAGGGAACGCGCATGTGAGATGGTACTTACGTCTTCAGTGGATCCAAGTGATTATTATTTTCAAGTATATGCTTTAGCAAAGTTTCAAAAATTTAAAGAGCTTTCAAAAAATTAAAGAATAGCTAAAGTTTCCAAGTTGAGCCAAGAAAAGTAAAATGAGATTTATTATTGCTTGAGTATGCATGTTTTGAGCTATACATGTCCTTAGTTTTTCTTTCAAGCATATTAGTATCTCATATGATGTTCAGTTTGATCTAGAAGCATGTTTGCATATTTCGAGTTTTTGTGAGCTAGATAGTACTTACTAAGCTTTTTGCTTATTAGTTGCATTTCCTCTTATTGCAGATAAAGGTAAAGGCAAGCAATTCTGAAGGAAGACGATGAGGCGGTGCTGAGTAGAGTGTGTGTGGTGGCTGATTATGGAGAGATCTTTGGCGCAAGACAATTTAGCTATTAATTCACAATGTTATAGATCATTTGAATTTCAAGTTCTTGCTTTATAAAGTTTAGCGAACATTTGAGTTTTGGACAGTTTTACATGCTCAATTTCTTAGAGTAAAGATTTCATGTCATTTCATTTAGCTTATATATTCTTATGCTTGCATTAGATGAGTGGAAATGTGAGTAGATGGAGATATTGATACTTTGTTAGGAAAATAGACACATGTGCCAAGATAGTATCAAATTCTCTTTGATTTAAGTTTTATTGCTTATAAATGTTTAGAAAAGTTGCATTCACATTTCATAATGCTTTAGCAAAGTCATAGAACATGTATTTGGTGTTATGAATGTATAGAAGTCAAGATTGGTACAAATTTTAGTGTTAAAGTTCATATATCTTGAATAGTTTATTTTCTTCCGCAAAAGTCCAAATTTCAAGTTTATGGATTCGTTTTGATTGGCTAAACTCATTAGAAAACTGTCATAGAGTGTAGAAATGGTGTCATGATTCCATATGGCTCGAAATATTAGGTTTGGAGGAGCTGTGAAGTAACTGGCCGAAACCTGAGTTTCGAATTACAGGCCTATCAGTCGACTGATACAGTATCAGTCGACTGATACCTGCAGTTTGAGTTGGGCGAGGCAAGCTTCAAGTGTACCAATTGCGAGCTTTCGAGATAGTAAGTGTGATATGTTAATATGCATGATTGCTTAAGTTAGAATATGATTGTTAGATGAATTTAAAAGTTTAAAAGAAAAAAAGACTTCCGCATTTTTAGTCATGTATCAAAAGTAGAGAAGTAGAGAGAAGTAACGATCCGTCTAAGGCAGGAGAAGGCGGGTCGCTACATTTTACTTGTGTAATTGTGGATTCACCCTAGGTTTTAGGATTTATACCCTTTTTGGATCTAATTGTAAATCTTGTTATATTTGAGTTGTTTTGTCACTAAATTTTTGATCTACTTTTGTAGGTTGGAAGGATCATGGACCTAGGTCATGTTGGGTCAAAGTTGAGTCAAAAGTGGACCAGATCAAAGGAATCAAGCGTCGACTCATTTGGACCGTCCGATGCAAGAACGGTTAGATCGAGACCATCTGAGAACTTCTGATCGATCCGAGCTGGGGTTAAGTCTAATCGAGCGATCGCATCATGATCTGAGAGTTTCAACCCAATCGGAGATCATCTAGCCGTTGGATCACGATCAGAGTGATCTAGACCATCCATACAAAGATCAAGGTGATCTGAATCATCCGTTGGAGATCTGGCAGATCCAAGCTACCACGAGGATGATCCTGACCTCTGATCGTGATCTGGAAATTTTGAATCAAATCGGACAAAGATCCACCGTTGGATTAAGCGGGATGAATCTCAGCCGTCCAAATTAAATGGTTTAAGTTTAAATTGAAATTCCCTCGGCAGATCTCGGCGTCGCGTCTTCGCAGCTCAGCTTCGTTCTTCTTCAGTTCTCCTTCATTTTTCTTCGCGATTTCTTTCAATCAGAGGCGTGACCAACTCGATCAGCACCTTGGAGCAAGATCTGGATCCTCGGAGGAGGTTTCTATGGAGATTTAATCACTGATTTGCAGCTGTGCGCAAATCTATGATCAGATCTGAAATTGGAGCTAATTCCCAGCGATTTGCGAGTTTAAGGGTTCTTGGCTTGCCCTTGCGTGACGAACAAGGTGGTTTTGAATCAAGGAATGATTGAGGCTTAGTTTTAATCGCATTTCTTTTGTTTTCCTTAGCTGTAATTTCAGTTTCAGAAATTCATTAGTGTTCTGTCTTTGTATCAGCTGTTCCGTTTACATTTTCTGAATTTTTTTTTCCGCCGCAATTAGGTTCCATTTTGTAAGATAAATAGCTAAGAATCTTGTTAAGTGAACACTCGTATTCAATTTCAATTTCTTTTCTGTTTTGTCTTTGCGTATCAAATGTTGTAGCTGCGTATCACTTGTCACTCTGTTTCTACAAACTGTAGCTTGGTTAAGCTGGGTTTCTGAATTTGTTCCTGCTTTAATCAGTTTCAATTAAGCAAGTTACTGAAATAGATTGCTTGATAGAGAAGTATCAGATTCAATTTCAGTTGTTTACACTTTAGATCTTGCGTATCAGTATTCTCATCTATATCAGCTTTTCCTTGAGTATCAGCTTTTGCTGAGTTTCTGAAATTAGGTATCAAATGATTCTTCTGATTTATCTTCTGAAATTACATCTAAGTTTGTGTCAGTTTCATAGAAGTTGATTTATGATTTTGCATTCAGATTGAGATTGAACTTTTGCTTGCATACCTAAATTCCTACTTTCATCCAATTGATCCTCGATTGAACATTTTCATTTCTGCAAAATTACAGTTGATCATTCCTTAAGCTAGTTTCGATGCATCTAATTCTAGTTGCTTTACTTTTTTTTTATCCAATTGTTGCAGCATTCGGTGATTGAATTTCTGCACTTCATTCCTGCATTTTCTGCACACTCAATTCTGTGTTAGGATGTTATGAATCAATCAGTTTTTCACTTGTTGCTCAATTGCTTCATCTATCTCAGAATGTCAAATTAATGACAGTCTCGTTCTCTAAGTTAAATTGATCAATTTGTTTTTGAATTGTTAGGTATAGTTCCTACACTTGGTATCATTTCGGCATATAGTTTCTTTTCTCCTTGCGTATCATGTATTCTCTTATTCATTTGTTTAGCATTTGTTTTGCATGTTAATTCAGATTTGGTTTTCCAAAATTCGGTTAAATTGAAATTGTTGATTAAGTTCTCCATTAATTGAATTCATTAGCTACCATTACCTTGGTTAGTTCCTTTAGTTAAGTTTACTCTCTTTGCATTGTGTTTTCAAATCTCATTACAAAAACCAAATTTCATTTGAAAACCAAAACTCTTAACGACACATAAACTCGAGCACGAATCGAACAACTTGAACTAGCCCTTGGAAAAATACGACCTGTGGCCCCTTTACTACCCTTTTCTTCTTTGATTGCAAAAAGGGTTTCCAGCAGCTTTATAAATTCTAAATTTGAGACCCACATTCGTGACAGTCATTTTGGTCCATCAAATTTTTGGCGCCGTTGCCGGGGAACATACTAGTTGAGTTGTTTGATTTTTGCTTGTGTACTCATTTCATATTTTCTTGATCCATTTTTCTTGCACTTACTGCTATATCTTCTGAGTTGATTTTATTTGATTCATTTTTCTCTATACTTGTACTACGATTTGTTCTTGTTTTTATGACCAGGTCTACAGGTGGTAATCTTGAGAATTTTGACCCTGAGATTGAGAGGACTTTCAGAGCTAGGAGGAGCCAGCTCAGTGTTTCAGAGGCTTTTGATATTATTCCTTCTCAGTCTATTCCAGCCTATTCAGTTGATCAGATGGCAGACCACCAGAAGACCATGAAAGAACTCGCAGCACCAGATGCTTCATTCCAGTATTCCAGTATTGCCTATCCAGAGCTGGGTGGAGATTTTGAGCTCAGATCTGGACTTATCCATCTTTTGCCTAAGTTTCAAGGATTATCTGGAGAAGATCCAAATAGACACCTGCATGAGTTTCATGTTGTTTGCTCCACTATGAAACCTCAGGGTATTTCAGAGGAAGACATCAAACTGAGGGCTTTTCCATTTTCTTTGACTGGAGCAGCTTAGGACTGGTTTTATTACTTACCTACTGGGCATGTGTCTAGCTGTATTTCCATGAAGAAGGCTTTCTTAGAAAAATATTTTCCAGCCTCCAGAACTGCTATTATCAGAAAAAGCATTTGTGGCATTCAGCAGATAGTGGGAGAGACACTCTATGACTACTGGGAGAGATTCAACAAGCTTTGCTCCAGTTGCCCCCAGCATCAGATTAGTGAGCAGCTCCTCATCCAGTACTTCTATAAGGGATTATTACAGATGGATAGGATTATGATTGATGCAGCAGCTGGAGGGGCTTTAGTCAACAAAACACCACATCAAGCCAGGGAGCTTATTTCAAATATGGCAGAAAATTCTTAGCAATTTGGAAGTAGAGCGTTATCTACTAGAGGGGTTAATGAAGTTCAAGGGGTTTCTAATGATCAAAAGGAGATTAGTAGTGCATTGTTAGAACTCACATCAGTTGTTAAGCAAATGAGTCTTCAGATTTTAAGTAAAAATTCAACTCCTGCAGTACCTCCACAATCAAGTCAAATGGTGATGAGTGTATGTGGTATTTGTTCTAGCAAGGAACACACTTCAGATTCATGTCCCAACCTACAACAAGATGAGTAAATAGCAGCTTTGGTTAGGGGACAATTTCAAGCTAGGAACAACCCATATTCTCCTACTTACAACCCCGGGTGGAGGGATCATTCAAACTTAAATTATGGGAATTCTTTTTGCCAACAAGGCCCACCACAACAACAATCACAGCAACCACAACAAATGTTTCAGCAAGGGCAGCAGCAACCACTACAATCACAGCAACAAAATCAGCAATTTCAGCCTCCAAATCATCCACTTCAGCAGCCATTTCACGGGTTTCAACAAGGATTTCAAGGGAATTTGAGTTATCAACAGCCATACCAACCTTCACAGCAACAAGTTCAGCAAGTTCAGCAAAATTTCCAGCCTTGGAACTCAAGTTTTCAGCCCCAAAACTAAGGATTTCAGCCCAATCAATTTCATCCCTCACCACAACAAGTTCCTTTTCAAAATCAGAATTTTCAAGGGTATAATTCTCAACAAAATTCCTCAACATTCCAGCATTCTTATCAGCCTTCCCAACAGCAATATCAGCCATTATTTCAGCCCCAACAGTCCCAAATCCAACAAAAACAACAAGGAAATCTTTTTGCCGCTATACAAAACATTGAGAGGCAAATTGGGCAATTGGCTAGTAACATAAATCAAAGTAAAGCTCAAGGATCAAGTCTACTACCCTCCCAAGCTGTTCCTAACCCTAAGGTAAATGTTAGCGCAATTTATTTGAGAAGTGGGAAGGTTGCATCAGCTCAAAATGACCCAAGAGCAGATTTTTAAGAAAACAGGGCAGCATCTTCACTTCCAGCCCAAATCAGTGCCGAAACCATTTCAATTTCAGTGGATACCACCCTAGTTCGTGCCCAACTTCTTCATCTAGCAATCCTCCAATTTTGGTTGAAAACGAAGCACAAATCAGTGCCGAAACAGATTTTACAACAGCTCCAGAAAATAGGGCAGCAACTCAAAAATCAGCCCCACCCTTTTCGGTTCATGAGGAGGAAGTTCCTATTCCTTTGCCTTTTCCATATGGGAGAACTCCAACCAGAAGACAAGGGGAAGAGGAGAAAGCAAAAGAGTACAATGAACTGGTAAAACTTTTTAGTAAAGTTGAAATTAATGTGCCCTTGCTGACAATGATTGAACAGGTTCCTAAGTATGCAAAATTTTTGAAAGATCTTTGTGTTAACAAGAGGAAGCTTAAGGAGAATGAAATGGTCAGCATGGGGAAGAATGTTTCATCACTCATCCATGCCATCCCTCAGAAATGTGAAGACCCTGGAATGTTCACTGTATCTTATGAGATAGGGAGCACCACGCTACATGATGTCATGCTAGATCTAGGAGCTTCTATTAATGTCATGCCCAGGACAGTCTTCCAGATGCTTGGCATTGGACCTCTACAGCCCACTAGAGTTGTGATTCAGTTAGCAGACCGGAGTCAGACCCGCCCGGCAGGAGTTATTGAAGACGTGTTGGTTAAAGTGAAAGAATTGATTTTCCCTGCGGACTTCTACATTCTAGACATGGAGGGAGAGTACCTTGCACGTAGATCCCCACTTATCCTTGGAAGGCCTTTTCTGAAGACTGCAAGAACTAAAATTGATGTATATGCTGGCACCCTTTTATGGAGGTGGGAGACACAGTAGTCCAGTTTAGCATTTTCGACGCCATGAAGGACCCTAAGGGAAATCATTCTGTTCTGAGCATAGACACCGCAGAGGAGACTGTTGAGGCACAGATCATTGATGATGATGGTTCATTTGACATAGTGGGAGGAGAGTTAGTTTCAGAGGAGGATTTACCTGATTTTTCTTGCTTTGTATTTTGTGATGATATTGTTTTTGATAGCCCTAATCTTTTTAATGAGGTTGTTGCAGGTATTACTGAGGAGGCATGCACAGAAGATTATTCTACAGGTGTAGGGGATTGCACAGAGCCCCAGGGACCACCACCATTTCCAGAAAGTATAGGGACTTGCATGATTGGAGCAAGTACCCAAGGATCACCTATTCTAGTTGATTGTCCGCCAGATTTTGAGCCTGAGATGGAGGTATTCCTTGTAGACCCAGTAGACATTTTTCAGCATGAACAGGTAAGTATTTCTTCTTTTCCTTTAGAAAATTTCAGGGAGATGTCTAGATTTGCATGTGAGGAATATATTGATACATCATTTGTGAAAAATAATTTTGAAAATCCTTTTGAGGTATCCCAGCTTGATTTTATACATTGTTATAATATTTTTGAGACAGATTATGCTAAAATTGATTTTGAAATATTTTTAGAGCCTGAAATTGAAGTTGTTTATTGTGAAGAGTCTATTGTTATTTCTTATGCTGAAATTGAATGTGAAAAACTTCTAGAGGTACTTGAGATTGATTTTATTGACTGTGGAACTTTTCTTGATATATCTCATGTAGAATATGCTTGTGAAAAATTTACTGAGGTACCCAAAATTGATTTTATTGGATGCGATGCATTTTTAGATACATTTTATGTAGAGATTGATGACATTGTACTTCTTTCTTACCCTGCACGCGTGAGAAGGGTTTTACATGTTTTTGCAGGATCCCAGAGATTTCTTGAGTGGGTACTACATCTAGACAGTCTTCAACCACCTGGAAAGTTTTTCAAAAAGAATAAAGAGGGAGGAGATGAACTTGCTTTGACTTATAGCACTCCACCTCTGAAGTGGCTATTGTACTTAAATCACCTTCGGCCACCTGGACAGTTTACTGTGAAGAATAAGTGTGGGGGAGTCCTGCAAAATAAAATTGAGCAAATGAAGTAAATTGTTTCAGCTACTCCTACTCCTCCACTACCCAGATGGAGATTATTCCTAGATAGACTCCGACCACCAGAAATAAAAGGGAGTTTACTTTTTCTTGCATTTTCTTTCATTGCCGTTTTCCTCTTTATGCTTGCTAGAAGTAGAATTTTCTTTTGAAATGAATTCTTGCTAATAAATGCTTGAATAGAGTAGAATTAATAAATAGGCATTATAAATGCCATTTTATGTCTTTTGGCACTTTTCCTTGATTAATAGGAATAAATGTATCCCTTTAGGTTATTTTCATAGCATTTTAGAGTCTTTTGAAAACAAATTAAATTTGGTTGTTAAAACTTAGGGTTTGAGCTCATGGATGAAATCTTGGATGCTTGAGTACTACTTGGCCATGGATTCTTGATTGAGGACTTGAGATGAATTATTTTTACCTAGTGAGGGGTAGCCTTATTTTTGTGACACATACATGTGATTGTACTCTAGAACTTGCTTAGGTTCTTTCAAAATCATATTTCAATGATTTGATCACATTTATAGAGGTGTATCATTTTGTTCCTTATCTCATATCAAATTTCATGAATTTCCCTTATATCACTTCATATATCTCATTTTCCCTACCTACTCTTCATATTGCTTCTAACTTAATTTTTCTAGGGACTTGTTTGCTTGGGGATGTTTTTTTGATGTTATTTTGCCCGAGACGGACAAAAGATTAAGTGTGGGGGAGTGACTAGTGTGGTGGAAACATTTGAAAAAAAAAGTTCGTTTCATTTTTTTGAGTTGAAGCCAAAAGGTACCCATTTGAGGGAGCTTGGTATCAAATTTAAGTGGGAATTCAGTTGTGAATTGGAGGTGAAGTAGATCTTAAAAATCTGCAATAAGGAGAAATGGCACGAAAAAGAAAAAAAAATAGAAAAAAAAACTGTGCCATGGAAAAAAAGTTTGAAAGCAATGGAGTTTGTAGCACTTGGGAAGTAAAAATTATGGAAGCTTAAATTGGCAACACTTTGCTGAAGTTTGGAATGAGTTGTAAAGTTTAACTTGAAGCAGGAAATCTGTGCAGAATTGAGGAACCAAGGTGGAAACAAGTGAAGGAAAAAAATCTGTGTAAAGGAAAAATCAGTAATTTTGTGCCAAAGTGAAAAGAGTGCTATGAAATTGTTTCGGCCACTCTTTTAGGAGCTGAATTGCAGTTGGATATTTCTGAATCAGTGCAGGGGTTGCTGGAATTTGAAGAAGAAAAAAAAAAGAAGAAACAAAACAGTTTGTATCAACTTGAAAGTGAGTGTGCCATGGATGGAACTTGAATTTGTTGAGCTGAAATTCTCAAGTGAACTTCCCACTGTTATTTGAGGCTAATTGTACTGAGTAATCAAGGGAGTACAAGGTCAAGAATGTGAGCTGGAAATGCAATTGGAAAAGAGAGAAATCAGAAGTTAAATTGCCATAAGTCAGTTTGGTATCAAGAAGAGGTTGAAAATCGGGTTTTTGTATCATTTGATTGCAAGTATTAATTGATGCTACTGGATTCGGAGGAGCTGATCACATCATTAATAAAATAAGAAGAAGCTGCAGTAAAATCAGTGAGCTAGCAGCTGAGAAAAAAAAAGAGAAAAGAAATAAAAAAAATAGTTTGAAAGGAAAGAAAACAACAAAGAAGAAAGTTGGCACATTGAAGTTTCGACACCAAGATTAGTGAAGTTACTCTCATCCAAAATTGAAGATATGCTCTATTACATTCTGATTTCAGTAGAGGAAAGAAAGAAAGAAAAAAATTCAGAAAAGAAAAGAGAAGAGCAAAAGTGGCACACAAGAGGGAAGAATTGGCACAAAGGAGTTGAATTCTTTTCATCAAATTTTAGAAGGGCATTGCAAAGATTCACTCTACCACACGTTGGATTTCATTATGTGGATTGAAAGGTGGGCAAAATGCATCAAGAATAACCTTGAACATCCAAGTCTTCCATTTCATTCAAATTCGCTATTTACTTTGCTTTTATTTCATTTCTACCATTTCATATTTCTTCCACTTTTGAATAAGCTTTTATAGATGATTGATTCTAATCTTGGATAATGGTAGAAAGTAGATAATAAGCAAGCTTATGGTAGTGCAAGAAGCATGTGTGTATGAGTGAGCTCCATTTCCATCATGTATTTAGAACTTAGGAGGAGAGCCACCAAAAATTACCTTGAAAGGCTTAGATAGTGAAATTCATCTCAATGAATCATAAAGGTTGAATTGGTTAAGTTGTTGATTTAAGGACAAGATACTAATCTATAGAGTTAAGATTCTTGAGAATTGACAACCTTAGGTAATTTCTTTTCAATTGCTTCTACTTATATTTGAGAAAACCTAAGGGATACATATTTAGCACTTTTCGCGAGACGCACAAGCTTAAGTGTGGAGGAGTTGATAAGCGTCATTTTATTGATCATTTTATATGCTTAAATCCGTGTTTGACCCATATTTTACTTGTGTAATTGTGGATTCACCCTAGGTTTTAGGATTTATACCCTTTTTGGACCTAATTGTAAATCTTGTTATATTTGAGTTGTTTTGTCACTAAATTTATGATCTACATTTATAGGTTTGGAAGGATCATGGACCTAGGTCATGTTGGGTCAAAGATGAGTCAAAAGTGGACCAGATCAAAGGAATCAAGCGTCGACTCATTTGGACCGTCTGATGCAAGAACGGTTAGATCGAGACCATCTGAGAACTTCTGATCGATCCGAGCTGGGGTTAAGTCTAATCGAGCGATTAGATCAAGATCTGAGAGTTTCATCCCAATCGGAGATCATCTAGCCGTTGGATCACGATCAGAGTGATCTAGACCATCCATACAAATCAAGGTGATCTGAATCATCCGTTGGAGATCTGGCAGATCCGAGCTACCGCGAGGATGATCCTGACTCTGATCGAGATCTGGAAATTTT